>OY751318.1:11649630-11839630 GCA_963564615.1 Rhorus exstirpatorius
ATTTCATCATAACACCTTACAACCCATCCTCTTTCCGGATTTATCAAGATGCATATTTCTTTGGCAAATTTAACCACGAAGGCGACGAAAGATTGTCCCAGATACTTTCTCGGTGAAAGCTCCCTTGGGTATACGTGTAGTCTTTGGAAAGATTCCAAAAAGCTATATATATATATATATTTACACAGCCGTATTTATAAGGGTCATTCCACGTGAACCCCACCAGCTTTTCACCCTATTCTCTCTCGGATCTCTCTCGTTAGTTTTTTCTTATCAGTCTTTTTTCTCCAAGCAATTACGTTTCAGTATCTTTATGAATTTTATGAGATTCTTAATCCTTAAAATTTGAAAGATAAAAGTCTCTTTCGACCTCCAGCTCCAGCAAGCATTCCCATTTTATGAAACTGTAAATTAACGAAAAAAAAAAAAATGCTTATAACAATCGTACTGAAGCAAGCTTTGGATCAACTGAATGATAAGAAGGAAAAAAAGAAGATTGCAGTTCAAAAGTTGCACATTGCCTCGTTGCATCGAAAATTTCAATTTGCATCTCGTTTTTTTTCTCAATGATTTTTTTAACCGAAGAAAAAAAACTTACAGTGTTAAAAGCCGGTTCTCGTTGGTGCGAAATACCCCATACGTACTCTCTCGGCAGGCTCGTATTTTTCCCAAAACCTACAAGCTCTACCGACCCGATATGTCTCGGATTCATGTTTGGTTCGTCAATTTTCCGACTCGAGGGACGCTTTACGAGTCGTGCGTCACTGCTTTTCTCTTTCTCTCCTTCCTTCGCGTCTTCCTTTCTCAATCCCCCTTTATTATGCATGCGTGTCAACGTCAAAAGAACCGTAAAATTTGTCGTTTTGTCACACCGGGGACTCGGGGAAAAGTAAACGCGATGCTCGGAAAAATCACAATAGGGGGATTTCGAGTTTTCGTGAAAAGGAGAACGACGAAAAAAAAAGTCAATAATAGAGAAAAACGGAAAAATTGAATAAACGAAACGCATGCATTATGGAGGCCTGAAAAGACTACATGAGGAGTGACCTTCGACACATACACACACACATCCGTTCGACGCATAGACATACATTCGTGGCATCGAAAGGAGACTCGCGATAAGAGGCTTGGGAGGTAGAATGCGAAATCCGGCTTTAGCTAAGCTCAACGTTATTAATAGTTCGATGGGAAATATTATCAGAGGAACGAGGCGGGACACACTGCAGATCGATTTTTATTTTCCGTACTGGCTCATCGATCATGTTATTGCCAGTAATAATATCGGGTTATACGCTCGAGAAATTTGCATCGCGACAAGGGATTACCGTATTGCGACAATGAAGAAAAAAAAAACGGGAAAAAAAGTAATTCATTCCCTGATAAATTATATTTTCTTCACAGAGCTCTCGTAGTCTACAGCAAAGAACGTAGTTACGAGCGTCTCTGTGAGAGAGGGGGGGGGGGGGGGAAGAGACTCGGGAAAAGCCTCGCGAGATTTCGAGAGATGGCGCCACGGGTGTTATTCTCGAATTTCTCATTATACGGTGCACGGCCATTTGGGTATCCACCTCGAAACTTCAAATGCAATTTTCTCGCCAATGCCTGAACGTAACTGGATGATTTTTTTTTTCACTCGATACAGAATAATGGCAAGAGTACAGTGGTATTAAAAAATATTACTAAAAGAGACTTCTCGTGCTTTACTGCGAAGAATATCGAAGAATAATGGCGCAAAGCCAGTCTCGATAAATTCAATTCTCAATCAGCGATTCAGCGGATCCTCGCGGTATAAAACTCTGGGAGATTAATTCTAATTTCCACGAATTCAAAGGAGTTTCCATTGCAACGAAATTAGACCGGCAGTCGCCACATTAAAAATCTTTTAACGTGCACTTAGTTACGTGTTAATATTTAAATCTCGTTATCCTCGGCAGGCCAGTCTCTGCTTCTACGTTTGTCTTTCTCTCTCTCACATTCTCTCTCTCTCTTTATCTCTCGTAAAAGGGATAAGAACTTTCTAATTGCAAGTACGTTTCTGTCAGTGTAGAGAGTGAAAACTATGTGAAAATTATCACTGCTGAGTGCAGTCGCAGTTATAACACGCATCGTCGGTTAAAGCTCTTTTGTTTCATCCGCGTTTCTCGTGAAATTGCGGAAATACGAACGGAAATGATTTTCAACTTTGTCCGGGACAAGCTTTCTTATTTGCCGTGTTCGGCGGACCGAGAGACGAACGCTGTTTGTTCATTATATGTCTCTCGTGTGTTTTAGCTCGTTAAGTACGATTCTACGAGGGATCAACGAACTGTATAATGCACCGAAATGTTTAGAGAGATGAGATAGAGAAAAATACAAATAACGGGACAAGGGAGAGAGAGAGAGAGAGAGAGAGAAGTGTATTAGTGCATTTCAGAAGTTCTCAAGGGAAAAATACATTTTTTTTTCAAGGATACACGAATCTTGCAAGGTAAACGTTCCAATTGCTGATGCTGTGCAAGTTTTTATATAAGCTTCGATATTTTTTCCGTTTCATAATTTCGCGAAAATAATTTTCATCATAGCACACACGTTCACGAGCCCATAACCGATATTTTTATATTATCATCGACCTATTACGTGTGGCTGGAAAATTTAAGATCGACACGAATATCTTTTGTTGTCTCGAATCTTCGAGATCTTGAACGTTTTTTTTCCCTTAAGGGAGCTTTCCACTTTGTTAGTTCGAAAAAAAAATCGATTTTTAGCCAATGATATTTTCTAAAAGCCCAAAAAGCTCTCCGAGTAAGAATAGGAGGCTCTGCTCGAGGCATCAAAGCGGCATTTTGAAAAATACACGTATATAGAGCTCGGTATCTCCGGAGATCCGCAGTGAAGTAAAAACGCGTTGAAAATTTCGCATTCATACGGAGAATAGTAAGTGAACTGTGACAAAAAACGGTGAGTTGAAAAATATTGTCTGGCGAATTTAAATCGGCTTACCTCACGTTATCCTCGTCGACAAAGAGCACTACGCCTCTCGCATTGTGTTTCGTGCTGAGTCTCTCGACAATACGATCGAAATCCTCGGGTTTGGAATTTCGAAGAATCTTCTCGCTGACAGCCACGCAAATATTGTACTCCGATGAGAGCCCAATGAAACTCGCGATACCCTGAGAAAAATATATAAATCGTATGTTTTTCTTTCACTTCGCGTGCTTCGATAAATTTCAAGTATATGCGTGGATGCATTGTTAGCGATAAGGGCAAGGAATCCTCGTCGTCTTTGAATTTCAATTGGATAAATCCAAACGGGAAAGATTCGGCTCTCTTATCTTTTGCTCGAGCTCATCCAAGGTTCGAGAACCTTCAATGTCGCGTCGTATATCACGAAACTACAGAGGGTCATGTACAATATCATCGAGTATTGATTTTATATATATATATATATCGGGGAATAAAGAATCTTGAGATATGCGAAAAATGCTTTTCTCGTGATTCGGTGAGCTCGCGCGAACGTGTCACAAACTTTTCATCGTTGTCAATAATGCCCAGACGTTCGATATTTCATACGTTGAACACCATCTCAATCTGGTACATTTATTTCCCAAGAGGCTCTCGTGCATCCTTTTTCCTGGCAATATCTTATACAAATATATATATATGGTTATACAAAATATATAGATATGGAATTTTCCCTCTCTCTCTCTCTCTCTCTCTCTCTCTTCTGGTTCACGTCTGGTGGATTTGCCTTCGTAAAAACAAGAAGATGAAAAAAAAAAAATGATGGATTGTTCCCTCTCGAATTTGACAACTTGATTTATTAAGCTTCAGGATCCATAGGATCGCGCGAAGTAACGGCAAAAGTCTGAAAAATCGGTATGGATTTAATTGAGGTGTAGCACTTGTGACACGCGAGACAGAGTAATCGACTATTTTGCCTATCGTATCGTTCGAAACGTCGATAAAATCTGATAGCATCGTAAAAGCTAACGGAATGTGTACGGTTGATATGTATCACAGAGAGTCCTTGAATTACTTCTTTCAAGAATAATTTCAATGTTTCGTCTTGTTATTTGAGTAATCCCGATCAGAAATATTGTAATTTGTGTATCTTAGGCTATAAAGGTTGTCTTTGAAATCGAAATATCTCAACAAAATCGTCGTTACGTCGTTTGAAACTTCAAAACCTTAGACAAAAAAAAATTTTTTTCATCAAGATTGAAGGATTTAAAGTTGTCGAGATACAGGGAGGTCTCCTTATTTAATTACTGGCTCATTTACAATTTGACCCGAAATTTCACTACCCAATGACAACTCTACCGGAATAACCCGATTACAAGTCTACCAGACAACGACTCTCCGGTGGAGTTTGCTGTAAAGTATTCTTTTGTTTTAATGCAATAAGCTGTCCATCATCAGCCTCTCCGTAGAGTCGTTATTCGGTAGACTTGTAATTGGGTAGAGATGTTCGCGAAAGTCTTCTTCCGATAGAGATATTATTGGGCAAGTTAGCCAGGCCTCATATCCCGTGTATTTATTTCGCGCTAGAGTTTGTCATTCGGTAGGATTGTTCGGGGAGCCTAAATTCTGGTGGACTTGTCAATTGGGTATTAAATTTTCGATTATTCGGGTATTATAAATACTCGAAATAATCACAAATACTTCAACTCCTCGTAGCAGGATGGTACTGTACAGCCGAGGGTTTGAAATGTAGATCCTAAGTTTTGCCGATTATTTCACGATTATCCCTCTGGATTCATCGCCGGGTATGTCGAAATTTTCATGCCCCGGGGAAACTCTCCTCGACGTCGTCGTCGTCGTCGTCGTCCGGTCCTCTTATCATACTCGACGATTACCGTTTGCGCCTTTTCGGATCGCTCTGCTCTTCGGTTCGTCTGCTCGACTCGAGATAAAACTATAGACGGACCGCAATGAGGAGAGGATCAATGAACGGCTAGACCGATGCAATGGAATGTCCGCGGATGTATAGATGATAGTGAGAGCACTCGAGCGAAATGCCCGAGTGAAAGGGGATAAAGCCTCTCGGACGAATTGCGGTAACGAAAATTCCTGCGATTGACGACCGTGTAGTCGTAAAGACCACAGATTCGAATGGATTTTTCGACGACTCGTATTTTCGTTATCCCTCCAAGATTAGGACATCGCTGGGGGATTCCCAACATAGCTAGCTATCATATTAATCCGCAACTGGTATTGGTCGTTTTTATCTTCAACATTTTAGTTTTCTTCTTCTTCTTCTTCTTTTACTTTCTTTATCAAGCCTTATAGTTTCATTTACATACATATATATAAATTTTTTTTTCTTTTTCTTTGTTCCCCTTGTTTTACATCTTCGAATATTCCGATCGGTTCGTTCAGACTTTGGGACGCCCCAGCCTCGTATCGGGGAAAACTCTATGAGCCATGTATGAAAGACACGAAGGAAACTCGATTCGTGAAAACAAAAAGCCCAATTGATTCGATCTCGTACAGTGAGCTTCGACGTATATGTATCTATATCATTCTCGTTTCTCCGATCGACGCAGGCACCATCATCGGGTGTATCATACGATGCTTGAGTGTGTGTGTGTGTGTGTATAAAAGAATTGTCGTTTTAAGTAATATTGAGGAAAGGCTGTCATCGTTGAGTAAACTCTCAAGGAGATTGAACGTCTCGCGTAATAAGTTCATTCAAAACGGACGAAAACCTTTCGATCACTTTGAAACGTCATCGTCATTCCTCCATATTGACGGAGAAAAATTGTCACGAAATAACAATAATAATAATAATAATATTATATAATATATATAATATAATATATTATATTATATATAATATATATTACATATAATATTATAAATATTATATATAATATATGATATATTATGTAATGTATTATTATTATTATTATTATTATTATTATTATTATTATTATTATTATTATTATTATTATGTATTTACCGTGTAAGAGAACGAAATTTACCTTTTCACCGTAATCTCCCTCGACCGCAACCGTAGAGACGTATTTCCAGCCAAGCTGTCGTATCACCTCGACCATTGCCTGCGCCTGAAAGTTATCCGGTGGAACGACACGGCTGAAATACTCAAAGCGACTTTTTTCCGAGAGCTCGGTGCTCGTAGATGCATAGCTCAGCTGTGGAATCTGTAAAAAAAAAAAGGGGGGGGGGGGGAAAGGAAAAGAAAAGTACAATACATTCAACGATCCCGAAACACTTGAATGATTTGAAATTTATGTTTTGCCAGAAACGTACAAACCACTTATATATATCTGCCTTTTATAGAGTGCACACGTTATTTGTATGGACTATGTAGGTCAAGTTTCTTTGGAGGGATTGTACGATTTTTCGGTAAATCAAACCTATCGTGTCTGCAAATCTGAATTTTTTCCACAAATATTTTACTTGATTAACACAGAATTTCGATCTTCATTACGAATATTTTTATACAAGTCTTATGCATTTTTCTTATAAAATGGCGACTGAGAATATCATCTCGATGTGGCATTTAGAGAGATATATATGTATATAGAGGAACTTAGAAATCAGCAGTCTTCTGCTGGCATCAAGCAGGCTTGTATCTGACAGGACAATCATGTCCCTCGACCGTGTGATGGCCGGAGAAGTAGCCATCAGGTGTAGGAAAACCGGGGTAGCCGCAGCTAAGCTTCTCCCCGGGATACCGCAAACTCATCCGGGAAGAAATTCCCTCTACCCCTCTCACGATTTCCTCGACTCGCTGCATATAAACCCTCGCCACATAATAACAATGTTGATTCACCATATCCTATTCTCCATTTCACAACGCAAACGTTGATACAACGAAGAAACAACGTAGCAGTGAATTTATTGTTAATAGTATATTTTTTTATTTCAACGCTAAATTAATTAGACAAAACGAAGAATTATTGATGAAAATTTTCGATGAAAATATTGTCGTCACAATTTTTTTTTTAAAGTCGTCTACTATTTCTAAAAAACTTTTTTTTTTTCTTTATCCGTTTAATTTGTGCACGCTTGTATCGTTGCATTATAACGTAGCCAATTTTTCTTGCCAAATGTCTGTACGGTGCGGATCGAAATTTCACGAGTGCCATAGATACCAGCCATGGCTCTCGCCACTTTCAATACAAAATCTCAATCCCATCGAGCACGCACCATCGCACTGCTTGAAAGTTTTAAAAGTTACGCTGTGTACGGTAAAACATTCACAGATCTCCCGAACGTATAAATTTATCTTTTACTATAATATACTCCGAAGTCCACGAGGCTCGTCCAACTTTTTTCCCCTCTTATTCAAATTTATATTCGCATCGAGACGTGTCTTCTCATTTCAAAATGGACCTTCGAAAATCTCAACGCGCACACTTTTTTTTTTCCTCTCAGCCTGCGAACGGAAA
Source organism: Rhorus exstirpatorius (assembly GCA_963564615.1). NCBI lineage: Eukaryota > Metazoa > Arthropoda > Insecta > Hymenoptera > Ichneumonidae > Rhorus > Rhorus exstirpatorius. Next base: position 11,657,028 of record OY751318.1, read on the forward strand.
AAGTTTTTTAGAATCCGACGATGAATAATGCCGGGGGGGCAGCCGCTCTCGTAAAAATTGATAGATTTATGAATAATATGGAGAAATTTATCGTCAAGCATATTTCATTCGATCGCTTTTAATAAATGTCACAAATCGTGAAAAGTCAAACTGCACACGCTTCAGAAAAATGAGAGATGAAGAAGAATTATTTCATCAGCCTAACAATTTTTATTGTAGCAATTGTTTGGTAGAACACTAAAAGTTGATTAATTTTAACTTTGGAAAATTCGTGGCACAAAAGATCTATGAATTCGGTACACTTGTTGAAATTTTATTCAAACTTTGGATATAAAATTTGCAACGAGCCAAGTGCTAATATATTTCGATTTGAAAAAGTCCTGGATAAATAGGGGAAAAAAGAGGCGAAAAGTTCGAATGAATTGATGCTTCCTGTACACGCTTTAGTTGTGATATTATTTACCCGTATATATAAGACTATACGTACGTGAATAGAAATGGATGGAGGAAATAGTCGGAAGTGGTAACGGCAGTTGGTGAACGGACCGCGCGGGAGAATATGAGGCGAAGGAATACGAGCTCGGCCAGGAAGAGCTTCGTAGCTTTCTTTGCCTGTCTCTCTTCCGTTACTAATGCCTCTGACGTTGCTATCAATATATATACGTATACCCTGACACCCTAACCCAAACAAACGCGATCGAATTCTCAATTTTCGTACACAGCAAAACGATGACCCTAACATAGAGAGACGTCTGACACGAATAGAACATTCTAGGCTAAAAAGGCGAACCGAAAGATCACTTTGAACAATTTTTTTTTTCACAATTGACACGGTCGTTGTCAAGAAATTTTTTAAAAATCAACACTGTCGAAGATCATAGATAATTGTAAAAATTTTCAATTAAATTCTTACCGAAGAAAAAAAAACCTCTCCAATATCCAATTCATAGATTCAAGAAAACCTTGTGGATATGAAGCTACTCTTAATTATTTTTTCGACTGGAATTTTTGAAAAAATTTGAAATTCCGAAAAAATGTGTTCCGTCCTTTTTTAGCTGGGCTGAAATGCCCCATAGATAAATATATATATATATATATATATACAGGTGTAATGTAAAGCAAAGAGCACGAAGCTAGGGAAATGGTTATACGAAGCAAACGAACTGCGTCTACGTTTCTCTCTTTTTCTCATTTCCTCAAGGATCGTTTACTCCCTCGCTAAACTTGTTTGCCCCGTGACTCCCCGAGAAAGAAATTCGAAATAGGAAGCTTCCTCTAAAAGCGCACATCACAAATGTTCTCGCTCTATTTTCTTTATTTTTTTTTTTTTTTTTTAATTTTCCTCTGTGCAATGCACCTATTGTGCCTGGGTACGACGATACACGTAGTAAAATATCCTCGAGATGACTGAACATTTATGCGTCACGTTGCGCCATACGTAAAATTAAACGAGAATTCGTGTTTTCACGAGGCAAATTTTCCACCGTAAACGACCGAATGTTCTTGAAAGCTAACGGCAGAATATGTACTGAAAGTTGTAAAATTTATTTGAAGCCCAGACACAGGGCATACGTTCTCACTTGTGCAAGGATTATATTAATAGCGAATTATTTGCAAGTTTCATTGAGTTATGACAATTTTTTCAGACCTCAAATTCTCGCTTACGTTTTTCAAAAAGAAGGATCCACCCTAGCTCGATTGAAATAAAAAAAAAATTATTTTTTTCATGTCCTGACCATCGAGACTCTTGCACTCTATACTATAAAAAAAGTACTTGCGACAAAAGACGCGAATAAAAATATCGTAGCTATTAAATAATAGCACGGGAAGGACAATTTTTTTGTGTTGAAAAATTTTTAATTAAAAAAAAAAAAAATTTCTTATTTTTTGATTGAATGAAAAGCACAATCAACGCTTTATAAATCCGGAGTTAGCCTTATTTAGTTCCTTGGCGAACATTTCAAGAGAGATTAAGATAAATTTTCCAGGAGAATAATTGAGAGAGTACGAAATACACCTCGACCCTTTTTCGGGTGCTGATCCACGTATTTCTGGTTTTTTTTTTTTTTTTTTTTTTTTTTTCGTACCACAGAGGCGAGTTCGTGAGAGGAATTTCGAGGTTTCGAGCATTTTAAGTGGTAAAATTTGCGGAAAGAAGGCGAAGAACGTGAAAAAAAAAGGGCGAGGGTTGGGTTGACGAGTCGCGTCTGACACGTACACGCTTTTTCTACTTGTCGCGCATGGGAAAGTAGCAATTATACGGTTTTCTTTTGCCTTCATTTTAAGCGAGCTCCGTACAACTCTCGCTTCGCGTCAGCTCGTTTTCCAATACATTGCATTCGTATGCAACCTCCTGGCTTCACGGAGGTTAAAATATCTACGTACATATGCATACGTACACTTGCGTGAAAAAAAAAATGCGAAATTAAATTTTCGCGTATATATTTCTATGAAGATTTGTTGATTATATTTTAGGATTTTTAGGAAAATTAATCTCGTATCGGGAGATATGTAAATTATATATTTGAATTATTATTTTTTTCGACCATTGTTACTATTATCAATAAAAGTGAGACCTGGCTCTTGTCCTGAACGAACATCAGCACGATTCAGCTGCTTTTATTCTTTAAATTCACTTTTTTGATGTCCCTGATTGCGAATTGAACGATGCACAAAAATTTCCTACACGAAAAATAATCCTTCTATATCTGGAATACCTCGTACACGTATTATTGTTTACCATAAGCAATATACGAGTACGGAGAGTGTATCTCATGATCTTTCACGACATCGAATAAAATTTCCTACAACTCTTCCGGGCAGTATTTCTTATTACCTATCGGAAGAAAGCGGGATACCACGGTCGTACGGACGATATATAAGATGAAACGAGAAACGAGGAGCTTGATAGATAACGAGAAAACGTAATTTTCTTTTGGGGACACGGAAATAGAGCAAGGGAGAGAGAGAGAACTCTTTTAAATTCTTTTTAGAAAAATATGAAATCGATTGTAACAAGATAATCCCAGTTATATATATTTATAGTATATATAGGAATGAAAAATCCGAGGATGCATTCTCCCGAGAGTACGGATGGTCGAATCGACGACGAGAAAATCTATTCCGTATCAAAAATTTCCTCAGAACGATTCGCCTCTTTGTGCGATCTCTCGTGTATCGGTGAGATATTCGACTCGTCTTCAGTATTCCCTAAAAATGACTATAGCTCAAAAGCGTCCTGCACGTCAGGCTGTAAAAACTAAACTGGACTATAATAGTTTCGTTATATCCCCAGAGAGATCTCAGAAATGGTGCCACGTGCCAAGAAATAATTAGAAGGCAAAAATGTGGTCTTTGAGAAGTTTAAGTCCGATTAAAAAAAAAATTCAATTCCTTTTCTTCCAAAAGACCCATCGATATTTTCTAGCACTTTTTTTTTGCATGTGCACGCGCATGTAAAAGAAAACTTTACGAAGGATTATCTTATAGGTAAACAAGTTTAAAAATAAAAAATAAAAAAATTACAACTTCTGTAATGCGAAAAGATGATATTTCTGCTACGATCGGTTTCATAACGTCGGAGAGTGAGAAAAGTGAAGGGTAGGAAAGTAAAAGGGACAAATACTTGAGAAAATCTTGTTGAGCTTTGACGTTCCGGGACGCTCGACACGCTAAGTGGACTGTGAGATTTTCGTGATACTTTGGTACATAAAAAAAAAAAAAAAAAGAGAAGCACTCGAGGGGCTGTAATATCCTACAAGTAACAAGCCACACACAACATTATGTGTATACATATATACGATACATATACACATTCACTGCACAAGTGGTTATGTGAAATGCGATCCATTTATTTATTCCTTTTATCGGCGATCCCCAGAGAAATTCACGATTCACGACACACGAAAATAGAATCACGAAGAAGAATGACACAGCATCTCGATTCGTATCAGTATCAGAATTCGTATATCGACAAATGACCCTGCATATTTTTTGTCACGAAATTTCGTTGAAGATCAAGCGAGCTATCTCGTTTTACGATTATGTCGAAGCGGTGCTCCGGTGGCGCCCTCTCGCGGAAGCGTCATGGTACTACTCGAGAGAGAGGGAGCCTCACCGGCCAATTTCTCGCTATAGTAATTCATTGATCATTACGATCGATGAATAATCATCAATTAATGTTTAATCAATTAATTAAAATTGATTCGTCTTTTTTTTAAGCAATTAATATATTAATTTGGGAAAAATTGATTGTGTCAATTAATTAGGTTATGTAGCACATCTCTGGCTTCGGGTTGCCCGTGAAGAGAGAAAATGAGAGCACGAAAAACGTCATCCCGCGCGCAATAACCGCAGTTAAATTGATACGGCTTTGATGGCGACCATAGTTTCCATCTAGCCGGAGCGCAGATATATATAACGCCCTTCCCTAATGAATGTCTAATGACTATAGCTTGGAAACTCGTTAATATATATTTATATATATATATATATTCATATGTAGAGGTAGATTCGGATAGATTGGGCGGGGTGCTGGGAGTTATATAGCTTATAGTAACTTGCGCGAACGAGACGATATGGAAATCGTTCGTTCCTCGAGAGACCAGCACCATCATCAACTCTCGAACGGTCGTGAATCGATATTATCCTCAACTAGGTCTTTATCGGCATAGCTGACTCGCTTCTCTCCATATCATATGCCACTATCTCTCTCTCTCTCTCTCTCTCTCTCTTTCTCTCTCTCTCTCTCTTTTTCTCTCTCTCTCTCTCTCTCTCTCTTCCTGTTGGTGCATACACTGACATCGTTACTACATCTGCTCAGATTACCTCATACCTCTTCTCCAACTCTCATCGTACCAATATTCGCAGCTTCCGGTTACCAGTAGCATAACGTAATACGTGCGTCACGATTTCGGTTCACGAACTGTAGTTATATAATCCATCCATGTACAAGCTTATATACAGGGGGCATTCCGAGCCAAGTCGAAAGATACTAGAATTTCGTTTGACTTTTTTTTATCGTTTGAGCTCATGCGAAAGTTGGACATTTTTTTTAAACCTCTGCCAAGACTTTTGCGATGAATAACGATAATTATAAGCCACTCTAGAGAGAACTGGAATGATCATTGGATTATTTCAATCTTCTTTCAAATTTTGCTAAATTCTATCACGGACTATATTTTTACTAAATTCTATCAGGCAATAAATACTGGTTGGTGATTTGTTGAATTTTCAATTGAGACTAAATTTTGAATAACTCGAATGAAGATAATGACTTGGAATGTCCCATACACGTGCTGGCTATGATATATATCCATACTCCCTGGAGCCAAAAAAATTCATTCGAGCTGTAAGAGCACACGTAGAGTGCATCAAAAGGCATCCAGACATATTTGATGGACTGGAACTTTTACTTGGTACTTTTTAAGGATAAAAAAAAAAAGAAATATTCGAGATGAAAGTCGATATATACGTCTCAAGCATATATGCAGACTCGATTGGAAAAGTTGATTTTTCTGAAAGGACTAAAAATATTACGATAAGATTCATTGGGATTTGCTCACTTTGAAGAGTCGAAGAATATTGGCAACCATGATGGAAACCACGCTGAATGAAGCACCGATGACCCCGGTTACCGATTTGTGGGGCACGTAGACCGGTGCTTTTCCATTCTCGCATCTATACTCGGACATGTCCTGTAACAAAACAAAAAAAAACAAACAAAAAAAATCATTTTATTTTCTCTGTTTATGGCTGTTCAGCTTACCGAGAGACCTGAATCTCGCTGTTTTCTCAAAAATATCTTTCCGAGCTTTCAGGAAATATTTACTAACAAATAATTTAAAATATATATATATATATATTGATAACAATCGATTTGACGGATTCTCTGGCTGAAAAAAAATGTATAGGGGCTACTAAAAATACGAGATGGCATTTTATGAGCGGAAAAAAATATAAATCAGAGATGAAATATTTGTCATTCATGTGCAGGGACTCTCCAGATGTGCGTCACATGCGTAATAATAATTCGTTTAACGTTTCTACTGATGCATAATAGACGAGATATTCCTGGACCCGATAATTCAATGTGTAAACGTCGTCGCATGTTTTACAATACTTTTTTTTTTTATTATAACGAAGAAGGCAAAGCTATTCGTCAATTTTTCGATTAAAAAAATTTCTTGAAAATTATAAAAAAATAATTCTCCCGTCCGATTCAATGAGACTTTTGTCGAAAAATACGAAGTTCCATGTGAAAATGGGAAAAATCGAAATGAAAAATGAATTTTTTTCTTTGGTTCAGTGAAATCATCGATCGAAGCGATATAATACACGACAATATGAAACCTCTGAATTCAGGAGAGATGACGCGTTTAATGTCACATTAGGCACGAACGCGTGTTCAATTGGAAATGGAAAATCATTCGTTAAGGGGGCATGGAAATAGCAGCGATATATCGTAACGAGCGTATGCCCAAATGAACGCCACCGGGGTGCACTTACGAGCAATAATATATTCACGCCGAGTATATATTCCCCATGTATAGAATCGCTGATGTTATACCAGTGCGTGCTGCATCCTGTGTCCTCTATCGATGGTGACTCGTGATTTATACGGAACATAAAATTCGATCCTCCCGGGAATATCCTCAAAATTTATCCCGCGTGAAATGGCTCTCGACCATATTATAGTCCCCTCGTGAACCCAATAATGTTAATTATTAGCGTCAAATGAACGACTTGAGCCTCGAAATATCAGAAATTATCGTTGATTTATGTGAACAAAGGGCAACATTTGGTCAGTAATCATCATTTAATATTTTTTTTTTTTGGCACAACAACAAAGCTTCCTCTCAATGAGATGACGAAATATAGCGTTGAAAAAAAAAACGATTAAAGGCTAAATTAGATCGAGAAGGATTTAAAAAAAAAAAAATCTTCCTCGAGGAGCACTTCGCTCGCTCAGTTGCTTTTTTGCCCTGACTCCCTTCGTCATGTTACAGTCTCGCGTGTATCGCGAAAATTATTCACTGACAAATCTCCCGAGAGCTGGGAAGAGCGGATATCAACGCGGCGAAACGCCGAGAGAATACGCGATAAATTAGAGCGAAGACACGAGAAGATGTAGTATAAATGTCTCCGATGAAGCTGATAAAATGAATTGTCCCGGTGAATTCATTATTCTCTCCCTCGTGGCTTTCTTCGCCTCTGCGATACAAGCCAAGCAAAGGCTCTTCTGTCTCAATTGTGAACGCGTCTATACATATTCAAGTGTGGCGAATTTCATTCTAACTCGAACAACGCCAAAAAGTTTCAATGCTCTATTACGAGACACTTGGGATTTTTCGAAATTTTTCTTTGCCATTGCTGCGCTTAAGTTTTTTTTTTCGCTTAAGAAAAGTAACTGTTTCGAGTAAAATGCAAGGAAAAAGGAGTGAAAATGAATGGTTAGATGCTCGATCGATTTGGCCTGAAATGACTCATGTATATATCGAGGACTCGATCGTGTTCCCTGTTACCAAATCATATCAACACAACACCTGCACGTATAGTTCGATCCATCATTCATCGCGTGCACTCCTCCGAGATTTCTCTCTCCGTTATTTTCATCCCGACGATTCTTTCGCCGCCCTTATAGACGTTCGCATAATCCAACGTTCTAATTTTCAAGATGTCAGAGCGCGCCGTCCCTCTTTTGGCACTGCGCTTTTTCGTTATATCTATACCAGCTTTTATCTGCGCCAGTCGTGTATGTATAGTGTATACCGTTGTCTCGCCAACTGCGAGACGCGGAAGTTGGAACAAAATTCATTGTACATTCATGACCACTCTCGCTTCGCGGAGAGGAGTTGGACGGCATCGGGGAATATGTAATATAACAGCCAAGGCGTGTCCTCTGGACGAAAAGATATCTCTCGCGCAACGGCATATATACAGACGCCGTTGAAGCGTAGATGAATTTATAAAGCTTTCTCGTCGTCGAGGGAGGACAAAAAAAATTGCGAGAAATCTCATATAATCTTTCGCATGCGTCTATGAAAAAAAAAAAATATAATAATTTTCCGATATTTAACATGAATTTTCCAACGAAAAAATCGTATTTTTTTTCGCGTTTATTTTTCATTTCTGTACGAAGAGTTGAACAGAGTGAGAGAGAGAGAGAGAGAGAGAGAGAGAGAGAGAGAGAGAGAGAGCGAAAAGCAAATAATCCGAGAGAGAGAGAGAGAGGGATCGATATAAAAGCTTTCTAGCATAAAAAAAGCTTGAAAAAAAACTACTTCAATAAGCCGTCTTTCGTGTGTGTATGTGAGAAAGGGCCATAAAGGGAATCGATGAAAAAAGGTTGACAAGCGTAAAAACATCCATATGCATGTCGTGGTATCCCATAGCAATATAAATCTCAGCGAGCAAAAGGGCCTAACTCGGGCGATTCGAAGCTCGAAGCAATCGGAGATAAGTCTCTTTTAGGCCAGTATATAGTCGAATATACGTATAGCAAGAGAGTGTCCGGAAGATTGGTCCATTTGATACGGAACGACCACTCACGCGGTGGTCCCTAAATCGATCGCCCGGAGTCGTACGGGCATAGCAGATTGCTTGCATTCGTTCGTAACCCGCGGAGAAACGATTCCCCGTTTGACCCTCATCCGAAATGAGAAGCGAGAGAGTTAATAGAAAAAAAAAAGCTAAAGTTTCCCACCCTCAGAGTTCCCTCTAGCATCCCCTCGAGATGCAATTTTTCTGTCATGCCTATACGTTTAAGAAGCACCTTTCACGGAGTAGAGGATGTCTGACCAATACTGACTTGTTCCACTGGATTGCGTTTTTTTTTTTATCTCTCTTATATTTATTATATTTTCATCGCAGTTTCTTCGCGCTTCTCATCGCGAAATAATATTTTTTTCTTTCACTTGTTCACACCTTCGACTCATCGTTGTACCATTAAGGAGGCAGGACCTCTTTGATGATAAGTAATGATGAGTCTGCAGATCAAGCTGAACTCGCTACGAGATAAATGATCAATGACAATAAAAAAAAAAAAAAAACCTAGGAAAATTAAGACAAAAAGATGCTTTGCAAACAGTTTTGATTCGTCAATTCGGGAAATTATTATAAATTAATATGTGGCCCATGAGTAGCAATCACGATTAATTATATGATAATTCAACATAATTTAGATTAGCTGTAATTATATTTAATTTAAGCACTTTTTATGCCCCAAAGTGTTTGCCGTATCTCCTCGATAGAGCTGGGATTTAATGGAATCTTTCAACACCCGTAAAACTGAGTTATAATTATAGTCAGGTGAAATTCCTTTTTCCAAGCGATTGAAACGTGAAAAATTACGTTTTTTTTTTTCTTTCAATCCTCAAAGCAGTTGATCCTGAAAATAAAAATTTTAAATACTTGGTGGGGGCACCTGCCTTGCCCTATCGGGCTTAAGGCTCCCTTCATACACTGGGCACATAGTTTTTCTGTTAATTTACGGAACTATTATAGTTTCTGTTGATTTCGCAACCTCTTCGATACCGGCCCAGTGTATTTGGGAGAACCTACAATTTTAGGTGGGTTTCGAACCACCGAGCTCGCAGAAAAAGCATTTGGAAAAATCCATTTGTGGCGGGCGCGGGATCGAACCCTGGCCGCCTGCGTGGCGAGTCGGACCAACTGGGCCACTGCTCGCTCCTAAAAAAATTTTTAAATATTCTTTTTTATTTTGAGCATAACAATATTAGTTTATTACAAAACTGAAAGAATAAAAAAAAATGAATAAACCTTTTCTCCGCCTCGACGATCGTCGGACTTGGCACGAAATATGCCATAATATCATCGATAGAAATGACAATTGTCGTATCGATGATACATCGAAAATGATACAAAAATACAAAAATCCAGACCGCGAGAGATGGATAACAATGAGCGGGTGGGGAAAAAAAAATAATGCAGTGACGGATAAAACTCGGGTGAGACGTAGTCCCGAGTGTATCCTGAGTGTAGTCCCGTGGTAACGATAATTCACATTTTCATACGTGACTGAATTTTCATGAGAAAACCATCGAAATATAGCGCAACACGAGAATGTGATCGAAAAAAAAAAAAATCTCTCTCGTCTATCCTATAAAAGTATTCGAGGCACGTAGAACATGCACGAACGAAAAAAGCACACTCAACGTGCTGTATAAAATTGAGGAGTCATCCCATATGCCGCCCATGCAGTGTCTCGCCTCTCCGCCAATTTCGATTATATATCCGATGTTCAACGATTTTCGAAAAAATTTCCGTTTCCAAAATAACATTAATAAAAAAAAAAACCCCCCTTTTTTTACGTGAGCAAAATGTTACATTGCAAAAATTTAATTGAATTGCGGATACAAAGACCGGAAATTACATTCAAAAGAGTTCGGAAATGTCCAATGCAGCCTCGTAAAAAATCATACGAGAAATTCTCGGAAAAGCGTTCTCCTCATTTTCCTGATGGACCAGACTCAGTGATGTGGTAAAATTCTCTTTATCTCTCTCTCTCTCTCTCTCTCTCTCTCTCTTTCATCCTCTCTGTGACGGTATGCCCTTCCATTGTCTCCATCACTTCGAGTCACTTTCAATCTGCCCCGTCAGCCGATGTCTACTCTTTTGCCCCACGAATCCATTGATACCGCATCACAGCATCCTTGCAATTTTACTCTCGGCATATACGCAAAAAATTCCCAGCAGCACTGTGATAATCACATAGCAAATCGAAATAATAAATAAATAGATAAATTGTAATTGGAAAAATTGCATAGCGTGTGAAATATTCCTCAATTTTTCACCCCTTGCCATCTTCAAATGCATTTTTCTTTTTATGAATGCATACGGTATGTACATACACCAATCGTGATTCACTTTTGTGCGCTTTATTTTGAAAAGCAATTAAAAACAAAAAGTAATAGCCTGCGTAAACTTTGTTTATCCGGGAATATGGTTCGAGCTGTGTCCTGGAATAATCAGCCCCAGGCTTACCCCGCGTCATGTCCAGCAGCCATTTTATTTTTATTTTTATTTGTTTCTTCATTTTTATGAGTCAACAAAAAACTAACGAGCGTTTTCGGTTGAAATTCAATTGGCAAAGGTCAAAGCATGCACTGTATATGCGATACGCGGACCTGCTGAATATTCATCGATAATTGCTGTAATGTATTTTTATCTTTTAGCCCCGATACGATATTTTATCAGAGAGAGAGAGAGAGAGAGGTCGAGGACGAAAAATTTCGGCATTGTATTTGCAATATTTTTTTCTTTCTTGTCGTCAATATTATCTCGGATATACCGTTCGAACATACCATTGTATTGCGAAATGTTAACAGCTGTCTCGACCGATTCACTCTTTGGTTTACCTGTCAATTGTTCGTGGGTGACCGGGCATGCGAAAGAGCTCTTGCGCGATCGGGAAAACCCGCTTTATATACATGTATATCCGTTTGATGCTAGTTCTGCCGTTGGCTGTTTGCCCGATAACGCCGCTGGTACAGCATCATTCAGTCGGTAGAACGTGTGCACGTATATATATGAGACGAGCATAGACCGATCACAGTCGAAAATGTGCCCGGAACAATTGTTCCAAGCCTCGCGTGGAATACATACCGCGGTCATTCAGTGCGTCAGATAGATCGCAATTGAAAGTTTCGCGTAATTCATATGTAGCCAAGCCACGAGGGTTCGCGAATGATTATCGCGCACCGTTTATGTTGAGCTATGAACGCACGTGTCGTACGTCATTGTTAACGGGATTTGCGGGTTAAGTGCGTTTCATCGTTATGCAGTTTGAAAATTAGCCAACGTTGTAGCAATTTTTTTTATCCTCCGCTCCGCTCTTGCTCCGCTAGGTGGCTACTATACCGCTGAGGCTCTCTCGCAAGAGGAGCATTGCCGCAGTGCCTATAAGGGCTGCTCCTATGATCCAGATTCTTTCTTCTATATCCGTATGACACAAAATTACGAACGAATCTCAAACGTTGCTCAATGATAACAAAAATAATTATACTTCTGATTAATGACTGTTGCACTATAGAACGGGCAATATATACGCATTTATTTATAATTATAAGAAAAATAATGTTTTCGTTGAATTAACTGATACAAAGCCATCATCAACTATGGCAATTATTTCTTATCCTCGAGAATATATGTCAGCAACAACTTCCGTCAAAGTTCGAATGGTTCAATACCAGCTGATGCTTCTCTATTCGTAGTGCTCGCGAGTATTCGACGATCTTGACGTTCGAGAGCCATAAACCGTTAGAACACAATGTCTCTTCAAGCTCGATAATTTCATACACCATGAATATCGTTGTATATATATATATATATATATATATATATATATATATATATATATTATATATATATCTCACGCACAATCTTAACGGAAATTTTGCTCTATTTGCCTTGCATCCAAGTTTTCATGGATATGCTCAAGTCAGCGTTTGTTCGCCTCGTTTGCCGTGCATACCAAGCTCAATTATGTTGCACAATTATCGTATAATTTGTTTGATGACAAGAATATAACGGTATATATACTCTGGGTGGAAATACGTAGTTGAAATAGTGAGAAAGAAGAGAGCGTAGTATAAAATGGAAGAACAAGAAATTAAGCGGTAGGAAATATAAAGTAAATATATATGAAATGAGATAATGAGAAACTAAATTAGTGGAAAATTTGAAGACATAAATAATTGAATAAAACTTATCAAGTATACAGTGTCATGTTAAAATCAGAGGAATAATTTCGTTGTGGTGACAATCTTCTAGAAATCCAACTCGACCCTATATATTATAACACCAATATATGCATGGCAAAATGCTTGTATGGAAGGACAGTTTTCAAAAAGTTCGTACAAATCGGTACGGTATAAATAATAACGGAGGTATTTCTCTCGGGCTCTTTGCCAAAAACGACTTCATGAAAGTTCGCCTTTGCTATACGGATTTTATTATATCGCGATCTCCGCTCTATAGCGCAAAACGCGCTTCAGTGATTCTTTACTTCCGCTCTGCAGTGAAGTCGGGAGAAAGCGAAAATGTCCCTGGCAAGATTGGATAACTCAATCGAACGTATAGCATTGAAAGTATAGCCAGAATCTAAAAAAAAAATCTTGAAAATCCTTCGTGAGATATCAAAAATTCTTCCCAAAATGGATCAGCTTTTATTTTTCGAAAAATACTTGCAAAAAAAAAAAGAAGTCATCGTCAGGCTAATTACGGATATGTTTTAGGAAAAATAAAAACCTGAATATTTGACCGAGGATTTCTGAGAATTTTCCTTTTCTTTTTTCCGGTTAATTTGATCGAAATTCGGCATGGAATTCAATCAATGATGCGAGGAAGACGCATTTAAGCTGGTTTTCAATAATTTAAAAGATGCGCGAGTGTGCTGTGAATTTTAAAGTTCATAATTGTGCTGCCGTAGGAGCCCCGCGATATTCCATTTCATCGCATCGAGCTCGTAAGCCCGGTGCTTCGCAAATTTCACCCGTTGCTTGAAATCCGATCGATTGGTGACTTTAGCGTAATGGTCTGTTAGATTAATTGGCGGCCCAGCAGCTGAAACTTATAGCCTGCGGGTACGTTATAATAATCGTGGACGAGCCCAGCTACTCCGATATCCGGGATAACGTCAAGAGGAAATGGGACAATAGCATAGCCCGATCATATTGCGAAAGGTGAAAGGTTTCTTGAGATAATGCATCAGTTTCAAAATGCTTTTATACAAACGATAAGTCCAAATGAATCATGATATTAACTCGACATAATATCTGGCAGGCTAAGGACGTTTTCGATATGCCTGAGTATTCTAGTTTTTTTTTCGTTATATTATTATTGTTTTATTATTGAGTGACTCGATTCGAACGAAAAAGTGAAGCATGGACATTTTTGGAGTTTCCACTTTTAACCACCAATGTAAAAAATTCGCACTGTTCGAACGAACTATTAGTTTGATGAAATCCTAAATATATCCCAAGGGGGCGGATCGTGTTTCGTAAATTTGTTCTCAAAGCATATCGTATTCTAGCGAATTTCGTGTGTGCTTCGTTGGACAATGAGATAGCTCGAGCAGAGAATCTATACATCCGACTGTGTATCGCTTCGCTATAACACGAGAGTGATATTCGGAGTAAAGGGCTTATACATGCGTTATATATCCTATGGTAATTAGTTATCGGGAATATCCGATCCTGTTGCGGAAGGCAAGCTTTCTATGGCTTGAATTATATCGATCCTCTATATTTACGTCATCCATTATCAGCATACGTGAAACGAAAATGAATCGATCAATATATGGGGATAAATGTATATTATGGGCTATTCCATTCATTGTGCTTGCCTTATTATCAAATTATCAAATAAGACCGCCAATTTGATAACAAAAATACTTATATATATGCTAGAATCATTTCAAATTGAAGTTGATCTAAAAGTAAATCGCAAATAATGCCATATACCACAATGTATTGCTGACTTTACAGATCGCTGGATGGTCAATGATTTTCAGTTTTAATTTTTTTTTTTTTTCGTTATGAAGAAGTCACGGGCATTCAATGCAAGCGATTTTATTCCCTATTTTATTTGGAATGTTCGTGTCAAAAGAGCCAGTTTTTAATAGATCTGAAAAGATATTTTTTTTCGATCTCTGATTATAGGATAAGTATAGGTTTTGATTGTCTTTTAGTTCGAAAAATTTGGCTGTTTTTTTCTTTTGATTATTTTTGTCCAATCATATAATTGAATCACAGCGATGATCGAGTTTACGGTACATCTGTACGAAATACAGACCTGGAAAAAGAATTTTTGAAGAAAAATTTCTTTTCAATCTATGAAGAGGGCTCTGTAGACTTTCGAGGCTCAATTAAACAGAACAAATAATATTAATACTCGGAAACTCTGTTGAACTTTACTATGGATGCCATAAAGACTGACAATTGCATCGTGAAATTCTGAAACACGAGATGCCGGGTTCCCACACGTGAAAAACAATGACGAATATAATTATACGATATCGAATGTTCTTTATACTGTTGTGCATTTTCCAATAATCCGCGAGTATATATGCCTACTCGTATTACTCCCGACATTGATGAACCGTTGTATTGAATTTCTCGTCTCTGTGTCACGCACAGGACAATACACACTGTAAAATAATTAAAATTTCGCGAAAAACGAGATTAAAATGAAACCTCTGCGTTGGTTAAAGCGCGAAGGCATATTTATTTTCAAAAGAGACGAAGATAAAAATATCGTCAGGCTGTCGTGTAAAATTTCTCATTTGGAAATGTAATTTTTTTTTTTTTTTCGTGTATCCATATAGAAATGAGGATCGAAGGAAAGGGGGAAGTAAAAAAAAACCCGGAAAAGTCCCAAATTAAAAAATAAAATAAAAAATACTTCGCTAAGATAATTTCCGATGAAATTTCCCATTAGAGAAATATCGACTGGATAATTTACGAGTATTTTGTTCTCTGGCGGGTGCAATAAAATCGTAGGGGAAACGGAATAACGGATAACGATCTTTTGAGAGAAAGCTCAGAGAGAGGAAGAGACATATATATATATATATATACATTCATGGGATTGGTGAACGTGTCCCGCATCCGGGAAATCGGGATCTTGCAATTGCAAGCGAATTTGCTCTCTGTATTGGCCAGCAAAGAGGGAATAGGATCGAAGACTACAAAACATATATATATATATATATATATATATATTATAAGTGCCCGATACTTCATAAAGTTTATTTTCCCGTTCTCATGTACAAAAGATTCGTCTTAACGGACAAAATAAAATCGATTTTTCAATTCTGATATGTTCGAAAATGTCCGAAACTTTAAGAAGATAAAATTTGATGAAATTAACAAAATTGTTACTTGAATTAATAAAATATTAATAGATTAATTATGTAAATGATTAAATTTGTTGGAATAAAATAAAATCCAAGTTGAAAAATTATTTGATCGTAATAAAATTAGGCAAAGGACAAAAATGGGTAAAGATATGTATTGTAACATATTATATGTAAGAATAAGTTTCCATTGATAAATGTACATTTCTCAGCTGGACAATCGCTCGTCGTGTGTGATATGCATCAAAGGAATGATCGAGAAACAAAAGAGATGCCTTTTTCAAAGACATATATGTATGTATTAGCATATATATATATATATATATATATATATATATGTATTAGTAGTCCTATGTATGTATATACATAGTTTGTATCTCCGTCATACCGCGTGGACAAGAGTATTGAGGGCGGAAGTCAATGGATGCTGGCTCCGGTACACGCTACTTCCTTTTTTTTTAGCCACTTTAGCTTCGTCGCGTCCGGACAGCTTTCTCCTTGGATCCTCTACGTCGTTCAACCGATCTCCCTCAGATATTGGAGAAAAAAAGCTTTGTATTCTCGTCTCTCTCTCTCTCTTTCTCTCTTTCTCTCTTTCTCTCTATCGGAGGTTAAGGTCTGCAAAGGTGCCCTGAATCAAACTATTCAGCAACACTCGAACCTTCGACCTTTGCTTTCAACATTTCCCCCCCTCCCCTAAATTTCGCACAAAATTCCCGATTGTACGAAAAATAAAATTCGAAAAATGAGGCCTCTTTCTTTTGAATTTTCATTCGCCCACGTAAATCCATTTTCTTTTACCGACGAATATCGGGAGACGTAAAAAGAATGAGATTCCGTGTTTTTTTAATATTTTTTTTTTAAATTCAAACTTACCTGATTCATGTACGAGCGTACGAATTCCATGCACTGATCGAGAGCGTACGTGTCGCTGCTGCAAGAGTCGAGTATCAGAGCCCCGAGTGTCGTATTTGGCAAAAGTTGATCGTCGCTGTTGATCTCGTCGATGGCGAATAACATCGCCTCGAGACGCTGCACCCCTTTTTCCTCTTTGACCGCCCCGCACGGGGATTCACCGCGAAAAACGGCAACCTGGATGGCAGTCGAATAACATATTTGCTTTCTTAACTTCACACTTTAATAACGTATTCATTTTTAAAAAATAAAAAAAAAAAATTTTTTTTGTTTCAATTAAAACGAAAGGTGATAAAATTTTCTTCTACTTCGACGATCTATTCTCTTTTTTTCAAATTTGATTCAAAGTTAACGTTTGTCTAAATCAAATTGGATTCTCTGGATTTTAATTGAATTATTATTTTTTTTTTTTCAAAGAAAAACGAGGAAATTTTGTTTCTGATGGAAAATCTTTGCAAGTTTTCTCCGGACTTTTGTTAATATTCTCATTGTTATAATCGCCATTGTTGGGAAAGTCCGAGACATATCGCGCATATAATATACCGATAAGCGGGAAGTTTGCCCATTTGTTCCGCGAGGAAGAGCGTACTAAAATAATGTATATAGGATATATAGTTGGCCACTGAAAGGACGAGAGGGAATATCGGTATCGGTTGTCGGAGTCGTGGGTTCTCGATTATATATATAATTTATGTATACATAAAATACATATATATAGCGCGCATCTCTGCATCGATAAATGGGGCCATTCGAGGCAAAATCGACGAGTTTGTGAATCTCACAATTATTATTTTTCTTCTATCTCTACCGTAAGCAACAGAGTAGCCGATAAAACAAAAAAAAAAAATATGCCAAAAGTATGGCTGATGTATATTGGAAATGTCAATGTTCGTCGATCAAATTATTGGCTCTACAAAAATAATTACGGAGATCGTTATCCAAGCGATTTTTCCCCGCGGATCTCTGCCTGAGAATATTTCGAATTCATTTCCGGCCCAAAAAGTGTATAAAATTTTGAAAAAAAAAATTGCTAAATTCTCTCCGCAGCTTTGACTCCGTTCTAAAAAAGAAAATACCGACTAATACTTTTCGATGACAAACGAATTCGGAGGTGACTGACTCGATGCGGAATTCCCCATATATACGTGTGATTGAGTCGCGGAAAGGGGTTTCGTGTATACATTGAAGTCAAAATCGAAAGTATACGGAAACTCTTCGGGTTTGATTTCGGTATGATGCATCGCGGTTTTCTCGAATTTCTCGTGCATGCAGGAGGGGGGCCGGGAGGGATAGGATGAAGTTTCGGACATGGATCGCGAAATCCGAACCGCGTCCGACAAACTTTTATCGCTCTTGGCTATGTATATCGTGAAAAATGGCTCTCTGTGCGATGTATATATATATATATAACCGCTATTGCATTTACCGAGACTCTTGTACATGTATAAAGTATAGCCTTGTGGTTTATGTAGCAAAAAAGAGGACGATGATGGGCAAACAGGCTCGTAAATTTCGGTACAAAAGAGCGTTCTCTCGCGTTTACGCCCCAACGCCCTTTTGTATTCCCTATTTTCACTAAATCTCTATTTCTCTCTTTCGCTTTCCCTCTTCCTCTCTATAGCTGTCAATATTCGTCGGCGTGAAGAAATTTTTGGCAAAAAGAAAAACCTACAAGAGTTTCAATCGCGCGTTATTCAAAGGTTCTACCGGCCCCAGAGATTTTTTTAAAAATTAATTTAAAAATAAAATTATCAAATACATGATTGATCGAAGTTGTCTCACCTGCTCGTGCATCGGAAATATTCCACCGAAAATAACGTCTCCGTCGATTCGTATGAGCCTCGAGCCATCCTCCTCGTAATCCTCGCCAAGTGGATCCTCGTAAGCCTCGATAATCACGAGAAACAGTCCTATCAGCGGATAAACGTTTCTCGCTCTCATCGCGAAAAACGATTAATGCGGACGGGGATCGCCCCGACTTTTGTGAAATCGACGAATATGAAAGGAAAAAAATCGAACGTAAAGAAAATAGAACAAAAAGAGAAAAATTAATGATATTAATTGGGAACGATTATTCGGTGTAGGATATATACTATATACACATATATACTATATAAGGGCCTGGGGTGTATAATTTATCGGTGATTTTATAAGCGAGATCAAACGAAAACTTGGTGGAGCAAAGTATAGGGAAAACGAGCTTTGCTCGAGGCGATGAAAGGCTTCGAGAGAATCGAGAAACAGAGAGAGAGAGAGAGAGAGAGAGAGAGAGAGAGAGAGAGAGAGAGAGAGAGCGGGAAAATTCTAGCAGAAACACGAGAAGCCTCTCGTTATTTCCTAGGGGCAAGGCTACTAATTAATTTCTTGACTATACATTTGCTTTAGTTTTGAGAGAGATGGCCAGCTTCATCTCGTTCGCAATGTCAACGCCTCGCAGCATGCATCTCTCTTCTCTTGGTTCTATCTAGCCATTTATCTCTCCCTGTCTCTCTCTCTCTCTCTTACTCTCTCTCTCTTTCTCTCTCTCTCTCCCTCTCTCTCTCTCTCTCCCTCTCTCTCTCTCTCTCTCTCTCTCTCTCTCTCTCTCTCTCTCTCTCTCTCTCTCTCTCTCTCTCTCTCTCTCTCTCTCTCTCTCTCTCTGGACTAACGACAAATTAACAAGATGATCCGGTAAATGAGGATCCCGAGTAACGCATTATCTCGTATTTGCTCCTGATAACACGATATTATGCGAGCACATGGATTTACCGATCACCGGGGCTCTCGTCGATCCAGGAAGGTTATAACTCGCTCTCTCGCTGGACCATCGATCTCTTCCGATATAGTTTCCTCGATCCCCGTGTGTTAATCCCCCTCTGCCGTGTAACTATCCGAAATACAAAACTCAAATCTATTTACCAGCATCATATTAAATAACCCATCGAAGCTTCATCAATATCCCTCAAGCGTTTTGGCTCATCTTTCTGTCTCTCTCTCTCTCTCTCTCTCTCTCTCTCTCTCTCTCTCTCTCTCTCTCTCTCTCTCTCTTTCTCTTTCCGGCTGCACGTGGCATAGTCAATCCACTGTAATTCGATTAAAAATTAAAATGGTATCTGATATAACCCAATCGGCCGATATCTGATATCACGCACCGAGGAAAATTCAAATATCTCGAATAAAGTTTAATCGAAAAATTTTCTTCTATTACAGTCACGAAAATATACTTTGTTCAATCGTAAAAATTCAATTCTTAATTAAATTGCTCACTCGAGTTTGATTGTAATAAATTTTGATAGACTGAAATATTTTTTTCTCGAATCTTTCTTCTCTTTTACAATTATATATGCAATTTTCTTTTGAACCTAATTAATTTTGATGGAGCTCGTTTCGTCGATAGGGAAAATAACAACAAGAAAATTTGAATTATTTCATTTTCACAAAGTTCATTCGAATCAGAGGATCAATGCAATTCACATAATAAATTTGCGAGCAGGTTTCCTTGATTGCAATAAATTATGTTGTTTGGTATAAAGAAAAAAACATTTGTTTGCAATTAAATAAATGAAGATTTTATTATTGATTTTTTATGCTACTAGTCCAGCAAGTTTAAAGTAGTAAAATCATAAAAAAGAACATTCAGCGAATGGATAAAGTCCATCTTATTCACTATAGATATACAATTCTCGAGATGCGCTTCGTTTTACGAAATACGGGAAACCGCTGTATAAATTCTCGTGTCGACAGAGCGATGTTCCAACAAGTGCCAACAACGAAAAGAAAAATATACTCTCGTAAAGAAACGTGATGTATATTCTACATACTTATATATATATACATATTTATGTATGCGTATTACATAGAGTATTTGGTAAGCTTGGGCGTCTTTCTCTTTCGTCACTTCTCTTTCCTCTGGACCAACTTTTCTATCAGACGATTTGCAAACGTGCGTAAACAAGATGGAACTAAAAAAAGACATAAAATCTTCCACCGAGCACTCGGTACAGAAACGAAACTTTCCAGAGTCTTCCGGATCGTATGTAAAATGTATACTTATATATTTTTTTCTGTCAACAAGTTTTCTCACCAATCCGAGTGAAAAAAAATTGTACTCCCGCGGTGAATCGTAAATTTATTATTCATCGCTGCCTCATTAATTTTCGTTCAATTATTTATTTCCGTTCAATTATTCAATTATTTATTTTCGTTCAATTATTTATTTCTCGGTACAGAAACAAAACTTCCAGAGTCTTCCGGATCGTATGTAAAATGTATACTTATATATTTTTTTCTTTCAACAAGTTTTCTCACCAATCCGAGTGAAAAAAAAATTGTACTCCCGCGGTGAATCGTAAATTTATTATTCATCGCTGCCTCATTAATTTTCGTTCAATTATTTATTTCCTTAAAGTTTTTCATTTATTAAAAAATGGAGGATAACTTGATGAGGTTCGAGGCAATGGCGAAGATTTTGCTCCCTTCTTTTTTCGATTAATTAAAATAAAAATGTGATTGCTACTTCACTTCGATATTTCTAGCTAAGAAAAATTGTCAAATCATCATTCTCTGCTTGATGACACTCGAGTGTCATTGTAATGGAGAATTCAACATTGCCCCATAGACGTTCGACATTATTCCGTTCTCCCTTAAATTTTTTTTTTTTTTTTCCCCTCATCACGAGTGAATATTTTTTGTTCTCACGATTTTGAGGGTTCGTGTCAGTTCTCCATTTTATTCTTTTCGCTATGCAAAAACCGCGTGCAACACATCGCGTTACAAGTCCCGCAGCGTTCTCTACGGAATTTTCCAACATCAAAGAGTTCGTGATCTACTCTCTCTCTCTCTCTCTCTCTCTCTCTCATTATTGCTTTCTTTCCCTCCATTAAAAGAATAGTCGCATTTTTTTTCTTCTATGCATTGTGGCGAAACAGAAATTCTAATGTGAAGACGGCGGAGACCTCTCTCGTGTGTGGTGCAGTATAGAGGGCTCACTATAATAAATGTAGCTCTCTCGTTTCACGAGCACAAAGTCACGGCACATCGCTATATATAGGGCATCCAAGCTCGCTTCGACAATTCCGCAACCTCACCTATATATTTTCCATTCGAGCGAAACTGTGTCCTCGCGTATTTCCATGCACTTCCGCAGGGAGAATGCACGATTTTTTTTTTTTTCAAATTTCTCGGAGTCATCATTATTACGGAAATGTTTATTCTCGAATTTCTAGGATTTTCAAAAGTACAGTTTTATTGGTCAATAATATTTCAGCGTCTATTGGGGTTATCGATAAATACGAGAGGGGTAGTTTTTTTCTTGTTTCAAATTTACCTTGTCTATGGAACGAAAAATAGTCGTAAATGAAAAAGATAAGAAGATTGAATACGAAAGAGATATCTTCAAAAAAAGCTAGCGCTATTAAAAAATCAGAGGGTTTCATTTTTTTTTATATACAAATTGTCTAAAGTACCAATGAGGCTTAAATTTATCACATTCCCTAGCCGAGTTTGAGCAACAGTGAGCCACAAGTTTGGCATGGAATGCCCCGTATGAGCTTCTCTCAACTGTTCTTGTACTCTCGCAGTTCTGTTCTTCGCGTCATGAGTATCGCAAAAAGGAGCCAAATGTGAGAATGTCATATCATAAACCTCCCTTGCATTTACCGTTCTTGCTGTGCATTAATATATCACGATATATTAATATATAAATATATTAATATATCATCAGACACGGTTATAACTTAACTCCTCATTATTTAATCACTCTCATTACTTGAGTCTTTTTCTTTAAACGAAAAAAAAAACCATCATTCTCTTGCAATGTCTATACGATATTTTGATCGATAAAAGATTTTTTTATTAAAAAAAAATACGATGACTATCACGATATACTGACGGAAGAAAACAATGAAAAATAATTGGATTTGTCGTAAAATTCCTCATTCATAAAAATTTCGTTTCCCCGAGCGTTTTTCCTTTATTTTTTCGCCCCGAGAGCTCTTCGTGCGATCGAAAAAGCGTGACACATCCCCAAAACACTACGGAGAATTCGGGCTTTTGCTTCTTTCACAATTACAGATTTACCGCGGCAGTAAAAACTGATTGGTTATTTGTCGCATGAACGAATTTCCGTCTCGTGAGATTAAGCGTTGAAGAGAAAGAAACGTTTCGGTAGGAGAGAGATTACGAGATGGAAAGGGAATTCTTCGCAGGAAAGATGATCCCATTATATCCCCCCCCCCCTCCCACCCTTCCGACCCCTTGAACAGAATTACTTTTGAGATTTTTCTTCCTCATTCCCGAAAATTACCACGAATGTCCAGTTTCGAGATACACCGGCCTAACCAGCAGCCCCTTCTGTGATTCTATCCAATCTTCATCTCCCTAGCAAAGTAAGTATTGTTTTCCCTCGTGAAGACGATTTTTCATGCGAAACGAGATATTTGCATAATCGAGCGATATATAAGCTATACTTTCTGAATGATCCCATCAGGGGAGAAGCTTATTCATACGGGAATATCTCAATTTATGCATATTGTTTCGACAGTTTTATTTTCGAATATATAAGCTCGGAAAACTTTGCTCAAACATTGAACTTTCGTGTACAAGTTTGTATATATATTTATAAGAGGATTTCGACAATCTAATATTATCCCAGGGATCTCTTATTGCCAGTGGGAAGAGGGTTTGTTTCGAGTTTGATCCAACAATTACGCGTGCCCTCAATAAAAAACACATATACGAGGTATTCAATGTCGGAGCATTCACTCGACAATTCAACTGTAAAACTTCAGGACAGCTGGCACCAAATAAAGCCGAGACCTTAGATAATTAATTTTCCATTTCATAACATTGTATAATTTATTTAAAAAAAAAAACTCGGAATTACCGGTTAGTTATGATTGAAGGATTTTTCGTAAAATTTCCAATGTATTATGATTTTACGTGCATGTATATATTTATGAGAAGAAAATGTAAAATCAGCAAGTTCCTCGCTGCTTCCGAATGCAATTAGGCAAATGAACTTTGAAAATTCTTGTTACGATTCCATAAGAAAACTACGGTCCAACTTGATTAATCATTCACCACTGAGACTAGGATCTACAATAGACAATGGGAGCAGCAAAATGCCCAAAGATACGCTCAAATTAAGATGTATTTTGTGTATATATTATACATAGTTACTAAACTTCTGAAGGGATGTAAACTTGTTTACCAAAGTTCGTCGACGTTTTACTAGCGAAAATAAAACTTTTATCCCTCTCTCTCTCTCTCTCTCTCTCTCTCTCTCTCTCTCTCTCTCTCTTTCTCTGTCACTCTCTCGACCAAGTAGTATCTTATGGCTCAGTAATAAAAGCTTGCCAATTGGCGATCAACTTATCACAACGATGCCTGACGGTGGAGATATAAACAACAAGAAAAACACTATATGGGTCTTTTCTTCCTCTCCCCCTAAGTCAGAGAGTTTTACGAAGAGGCAATAAGCTTTACACGAGCTGCAAGGTATATTAGATACACACGCATACGTGGTCTCGTACTTATCCCCATAAAATACATGTATATACATATACATATCTATGGAGAAGGTACAAAAACATTGTATATAACCGCAGTATAAGAACCACAGGGATGTGGCGGAAGAGGAGGGGGCTTAATCGACTAAACTGGTCCTCCAGGACGCATATACTGCCCGGATTACTGACGCTGCTACTGCAGCCCCAGTGACCCAGGCAGTGAGTCCAGCTACCCTGGGCAACGAAAGAAAAAAAAAAAAAAACACCTCCGTTCATCTTCCCCATTGAAACTCGTGCAAAGCGTTCAGCTCCAGGCTATACCACAGTTTTCTCGCACATGTTTTCACCTCCTATCTGCCTCCGACTTTCTCGAAGCCAGAGCCAGGCTAGAGGCAAGAGGATGATAACGAATGAGAATAAAAGTAGCCGTAAAAAGTTAAGCAAATGGCACTTATCGCAGTGACACCCTCGGGACAGACTTTATTGCAGGCTGATGGATACTTTTGGTGGAGTAAAGAGGGCATATACCGTCAATTCGTCACTGCTGATAATATAACCGGATCATGCAATCTCCTCTAAACCATCTGGAATGCAATTTTTATTATCCCTCAGTCCAACTACGAGACACACGTTTTTCCCTTCTTAGTGAGGTACGGATCCTTCCTGTATATCATAATTCAGGCTAATACGGACCGTCCTAAAAATAATTTTTTTCCCTCATAAGAATCTCTACATTCATTATATCTAGCCATCCTCTCGAATGGTTAAAGATGTCCGAAACCATATCGAGAGGGTCGTATATTATTCGTTCATTGTAACAGCATATTCAATGGAAATTATTCATCATAGATTAGTGTAACCTCGAGTGTGTTGACTCACTGACGATTTATCAACTCCCTGACTCTGATTCATGAAGGTTTCCACTCTCCCTTATCTCGACGCTATAAAGCTCTTAGAAACTTGGCCTTTCACTGGAACACACCGTTGTGATGACCGCACAAACGCCCTCCCGTTCGTGCTATCAGTGTCGTAATTCTGTCGTGTTTTTTTCCTGATAGCACATAAGTCAGAAAGACATCTGTCTTCAAGTCGTCAGCTCCA
Source organism: Rhorus exstirpatorius (assembly GCA_963564615.1). Taxonomy (NCBI): domain Eukaryota; kingdom Metazoa; phylum Arthropoda; class Insecta; order Hymenoptera; family Ichneumonidae; genus Rhorus; species Rhorus exstirpatorius. The sequence continues at coordinate 11,682,408 of OY751318.1, forward strand.
TCAGCGAATCCTCATTCTGGTAGAAGTGTCAGACACTTCACGTATCTGGTAGAATTGTAATTTGGTATGCTTGTCAGGAGAGCCAAAATTTCTGATAGAGATATCATTGGGTAGATTGAATTTTTGGGTAGAGTTGTGAATGTGGCTTTCGGACTTTCCATCTCTCTGCCCTCAGGATCTTTAATTATTTTTGTATCCCTTGAACAATGGACCGACGATTTTCGGGTGACTGACATTAGCCATGACCTAATTCGGCTTTATACAATATTCTCCTTTCAAAATCAAGACTCAAAGGATGTACGATCATTTGATCAAAATATTAAACACCGGAAGTTTGGGAGAAGGACGCAAAGAGAGTCGAAGAAAGACGCAAACTGTTGGATATCGATCCGGTATATCATTGTCGAAGTGAAAGGAACTTCTCGCAGAGTTATGCTGTGAACTACCTCTCTCTCTCTCTCTCTCTCTCTCTCTCTCTCTCTCTCTCTCTCTCTCTGCTGTATTTGGTGCTTTGCACGTGGAAAAGCTTCCACGTACAGGGATAGCGAAACAAATGAATCTTGCTCTATACAGTGATCTGTTCTGGTCGGATACAGAGAGAGCGAGCTCACCACGCAGACAAAACGCGTTGGGGCTTGGGAAACAAGAGACTCGCTACCATTCCACCCTCGTACGATACAACACTCCTCCTGCTTTCGCGGGGATGCGAGCACGAGAGAAGCAGAAGTTGTAATTAGAATTGTTTCGAGAATTCTGATTAATGGTAGCTGCTAAGCTACGATCCCCACGGGGTCACCTTGTATATATGCGTATACGTCCGATATACTATATACGACATTTTAACAACGGGGCCCCATTCATCCAACACGGTAAACTCCCTTTTTGGCATATACGCGGCAGGAGACTTTGAAGCAGTCTCCCTCGCTCTCGCGCTCTCTTTCTCTCTTCGCGAAACAAAAGGAGGTGAACAGCTCTCTTTATGAGGTACGAGAAATATAGAGGTAATACAACTTGGCTGATTACATGAGCAGTCCACTCTCATCGCGAAGATCCACCAAGTGATATGAATGACGGTTCATTCGCGTTCCAACTGTTCCGGAATACACGAAACTATAAATTATCCAAACGATTAGATCATTCTTCGCCTTTTGATTCTTTCCCTTATAATCCTAAAATAATATACAAATGTCCCGACCCTAAAATTTTCACACCATTTTCCTTTGTTCACTACCGTTGTTTGCCCTCAAATTCTTCTCCGCGTGCTGCACATGGAGCCCACGCAGTTGCGGTGCGTAATTCGCAATAAAGTTATTGCAATATTATCGATACACCTGATGCATGAACAATCCGCGATAGCCCGTAAATCAATCGAGTTTGTCGCGAATTGTGCGTTTGCCGGATCGCTTTCGCTTGGATTGTTATTGTCACTCAAACGTTAAGCGTGAATCGGAAACTGACACAGTATCGTCGTTGTACATACCATTTAACCGATAGAGGAATCTGGGTATAATTGCGACTGGTTTTTTTTTTTTGTTGCCATTCGCGAAATTGGAGTATGAGGACATGGAATTCGATAAGCGAATAAGAATTTATTGATCTACGCTGTTACCATCGAAAAGGTGGGGTCCATTCAGCCTGATGGACCAAGCTTTTTTCGCCCCCCCCCCCCCCCCCCCCCCTCCGACTGGGAGAAAACTTCAACCTTTCCTTTATGACTCTCGGTCTGGAAATATCAAATTTTTTTTTTTCATTTATTATTTTTTGCTGGCAATAGTCGAATCCCAGTGATGATCGAGTATAGCGTACGTGTATATATATGAGAATCGAGACTAGGGGAATGATTTTTTGAATGAAAAACACATTTATTGGACAGATATAATGTTATTAGGTAGAGTTAATAGCAGACACTGCTCATATCCGGTAGAAGTGTTATTCGATAGTGAAATTTCGCGTAGAATTGTAAATGTGCCACTGTCCATGATATTCTTGTGCAATGGCGTCATACACAGTGAACGAGAATTTGATGAAATTGTCGCATACAAAATGGAAATTGATATACGTCGATCACTGTTCCGATATACGGCCGCAGCTAAGCTTCAGGAAATAGAGATTCACAGTCGAGTTTCGTCCGATCGTCCGGACTATACACGAGCATATATATGTATGTATATGTGTGCGTAGAAAGAGAGAGAATGTTAAACGATCATCGATCAGTTAGCCCACGTCACTGCGCTTATATATATAACGAAGTAATTCGCGCGTGTGTGTTCGGGGCTATGCAAATGTTGCCCAGAAACGTTTTCAACCGTTCATCCTCTTCCCTCTCGATTTAACCGAATCTCTCGTATAACGGTCCGTTCATATCACAGTACGAAAATCGTGGGTTCTCAAAATTCACGGTATAGTGCGATTTTGCAACGAAATTTCTCTTTTTCTCGTTACTTTTCGCGTCCGCATTTTTGTCATTGCTTTTCACGAAACCTCGCGAGAGCTTCAATTTTGAGCTTTATGGACTCGAAGACGTGTACCACTGATAATTAATAAGAGGAAATAAAAAATTAAAGACGACGCAAAATGGCGGAGGCAATGATGATATCGAATTCAAAATTAAAAAGTTTTAAAATCCAAGATGGTGGACTCTCCGTGTCGCTGGATTTAAAATAATTTAAAAAAATGGTCTCTGAGAGGTCTTTACAGAGGTCGTAGTTTTCGTGTTAAATTTAAACGAATAGAAATTCTATCATTTTCTACAATCCGTTGATCAGAAAATGTATATTAAACTTTGTCGTATCGAAAACAACGAAAATTCACGTTCCAAAAAGAATTTCCCAATACACCCTGCAAAAGCGAAAATAAGGGCTTTACTTTTCGTCGCGAAAGATAAATACAATTTGGCTTCAAAGGCTTGATCGTTGCATACAGCCGCAGCGTGTTGAATTTCAATTATGAGGTAAACAGCGAGATATAAAAATCTATATACGCTATTGCTGCGGTGGATAACGCGATGGATCAGGAGATGAACGATGCAGGGGGTTGTGTTGTACATCGCGAAAGCGTGGAAATCTCCGACAGAATCGTCGTGGTATTTGAAACGGCGCTGTTGCTATTTCGACACGAGACCGGGGATTGCGGGGAAAGGGGGGAGGGGGGGGGATGTATGTCAATATCCTTGTATGTATGCTCTAATTGATTTTCGCTGTAATACCCATACGCGACATGACTGGCGTGTAATATCGATGATTCAAGATAAGATCGAAGCGTCAAATCGACCGTAAAATGTGCACGAGCACATTTTGCCGTTACAAACGAACCAGATTTATAGTTCTCGTTTTGTCTATTGAAGATTTTTGTATTTCAATAAATTCCAATTGAATACGCACACCATATCAGTTAGGTCTGGGTTAAGAAAAAAAAAAACAAAAGCTAGCCAAAATATTTCCTGACGAAATAACGAGCGACAAACGTTTAAACGATATTTTTTCTCGTATAATTATGAATAATGTGAAATAATTTGTTCTCAATCGCCAATTAATACCAATAATTAATTATTAATTGATAATCAATATTTTTGTGTATTATTTCGTTAATGATTATTTCGTTTGAATGAATTTTGGTGAAACTATTGGAGAAAATAATAATGTCCGAGTGACGCGTTGTATAACCGGTATCGAATTATGAGTCTAGATGGAAAAAAAATCGAGTGAATCGTGCCTCGGATTACGCGTACGAGTGTCCACGGTAATTGCATCAATAACAGGAGATGCATTTGCGTATAAATAAATAACGAGAGAATGGTGAAGAGCGAACGAAATTAACGTACAAACATATATAATAGTCACGTGGTTCGTATACGTATATGTCCTGTGTGCATGTCGACAATTTGTACAACGTCTCGTTTACCTTACGAAATATTTTTCCCTCGTTTGAGAAGCAAAAAGTTCGCAATTGCTCGACATTAATCCCGGGATAACGAGGAACAGTTTGAGCGAACGAAAAATATCATTGTATAGAGGATCGAGTGATCGCCCATGGGGGAAAAAAATTATATATATCCTCGTATTAAAAAAATTAAATCCTATTTTTCTCCCCCCATGGAATTCTTTTTTTCACAAAAAAAAAAAAACGATTTCCACCTCACATGATGATCAATGCGAATGAAATTTAAACCCTGCTCATATATTTTCATATTGCTTAAACTTATTTTACCCGAAATTCAAAGTTCACTGCAAAAAAAAACGTTTATTTCTTTATTTTTCGACAACAAAATACCGTAAAAAAAATTCATCTCCAGCATCCTCAAACTGTTATTTTTAATACGAAATATTTTTTTTCGCAAAAGACACATCGAATATAATTTTTCGCGAAACAAATTTTCTCTGACTCATATCATGGGATGTACATTCTTCTTTTTTTTTTTTTTTTCCACGGACGGACTCGCTTATTACGGTACGTGTGCGCGACGCACACTCGGTGCCACAGTTGGGTGCTCGCGAGCATTTTAACAGGTACGAGCAATTTATAAAGGAGATTGGCGCCAGACGGCGAGGAATGAGATTTATATATATATATATATGAGTAGTCTATTGCCGGTGTCACACAGTCGCGATAGGGCGCGAAAAAAAAAACTTTCATGAATATGAAATTTCGTTTGGCCACCCACACCTCGTTTTCACTCTTTGCGAGGATAAAGTTTTCGATGCGTCACAAAGGAAGCCTGAATTTTATTATACGGATGGGCCACAAGCCACTTTTCTCCCCCCCGTACCGGTGTGTGCCTGAGCAAATATCATCCCCCCGCACCGTTCACATCTGCCCGGGCACGACCGTGCATAACGCGCGTCATAGCGTCAAAGGTCGCAAGGGGAACGACTCAACGTTCCGGTGACCCATAAAATCAGTTGAGCAATTTTTTTTTTCTTCCACAACCGCTCCTGTCGTCTTCGAGGCACATTTACAACCCCACGCGACACTTCGCTATCCCATTAATATCACTACCCAGAATTTAAGGGTTCCGAACAAGCCTATCAAATTACAGAGTCCACCAGACACAAGCAACGCCTAACATCTGTTTATAATATCTCTACCAGAATGGAGGCTTTCGCTAATATCTTTGGCCAATTACAAGTCTACTGCAATCTTTTACAAAATTAATTTTGCTTTTGGAAAAGGTTTAAGAGTGTCCCCTGAGTGAAAATTCAAGTTGGCGCGACGCGCGGGGGGGGGGGGGGGGGGGTCGAGCTTCAGCCGCCATCTTGAAAAACACGTTTTATCAAATATATCGTGAAAACTTTTCTAAACATGGTTATTTCTAAATATATAAACGATTGACGTAACAGCAAAAATGATGACGTTTGGAAAAGTTTGTCGCGCTACAAATAAAAAACCATGTACTATACAGGAAAAAGTTTCAAATAAAAGTTGTAGAGAATTTCATTATCTATAAAAAACATCCCCACTATTTTTGTCGTACGATGCACGGTTCACGAGATATTCGATGAAACTCCCACATCCGGCCAACGTGAATTTACACTCAGGACACACACCTGAACTTTTTCCAAAAGGAAAATCAATTCTGTAAAAGATTGCAGAAAAAATGGCTAGAACGACAGCGGGCTATTGCTGATGATAAGTCATTGGCAGATTACTCGAATTACACACAGGATAATTTGCTGGCTATACTTACAGTCAGCCATCCCGAAAGTTGTCTGATTTCACTTGTGATTGGTTAGAGATTTTTAGCAAAAGCCTCATTCTGCCAGAGATATTATTGGGCTAGAGGTGTTTACAGGCACCGGTCATATCTGGTAGGGTTTTAATTCGATTGGCGTGCTCTTGGAGAGCCTAAATTCCGGTAGAGACGTCGTTATTAGGTCGTGAAGAGTTTCCGATGCAGTTGCGAACGGTTGCGAATGTGAATCATACCATTCGGAGTTATCGCCGAATACTGAACCGCGAGACGATATATTATATACGCTATACCTGCATCTTGAGAAAAAGGACGAGCGTCGAAATGCGAATGAGAATTTGCTGTTCACCCAAAAACGCCCCTCCCCCCCCTTCCTTATCCAAGCTTTTAACTTACGTAAGCATTATACGATTTCATGCTTTTGTTCGCATGTATTTGCCCCTAAACTATATACCTGGTATTTACTGCACTTGGTAACTTCAATTTCACCCTCTCGCTCTAACTCTATTTCTCGAGATGCGAGAATTCATCGATTCGTTTATATCTCCTATTCGAGATTTCGATTCGTAAGTGCTCTTACGAGAACGAAGAGAAATCCATCTTAGGTATAAACATGGCTGGAAGTTCTATCCCAGGTTCCCTAATGGCAGCCCCCCCGACGCATACGTAAGGGTAGATGCAATTTGCGTTAGCACCGAGAGAAGCAAAGAGAGAGAGAGAGAGAGAGAACTAAAGCGAATCCATTAAATCTCTTGAAGAAATGAGAGAGATTTTGATATCGACTGCTAGAGAACTAAAGGGTATATATAAAGACGATTTAACAATGTAAAGTTATATCCGGGTTACGCGATTTTGCGCTAGAAATTTGGTATACGTACTTTCTATCTCCCTAAATTCCTCAGAATATGAAAATATCGGTTTAAGCTCATCTGGGACTATGGAGAGATGGGAAGGAAAACAGAGGAGAAAGCTCTGCGATGTTCGCACGAAAATCGATAATCGCAGAGGGATCCTGAAACTCCATGGTAGATATCTCTCGAAAAAATATCTCTCCCTCTCTCTTTTCTCTATTTGTATGTTTACATATTGAAATGTTCACCGCAAGGCGAAGAACATCTATCATAAATTATTGTAATTTATTCCCTACGATTGGAGAGAAATCCCCGGTTGACAACGACGACGGACTCGCGCTGTATACCACCCTCACTTTGCCACCGATCGACCCCGCGTGATCTCTCTCTCTGTTCGCTGCCAGAGTCGTCTCTTCTGACTTTTAGCGGGTTTCAGCATGGAAAGAGAAGACGGAACGTTTTACCGAGGAGGTTGGAAAATGACGGAAAATATCTGCTTGAATTAGCACCCGAGACTGGTCAAACTTTCATATTACTACCAACTCTCTCCTCTCTCGCTCTATATGTATACATGTGCGTGTGCGCGTGTATGTGGAAAAGCGCCGATGAAGTTTCAGCAGTTCTCGTATAGCTCGAGATTTTTTACACGAACGCGGCGTTATGATTTATCCAGGACATTACATTCGCATATATATATTATATGCCATGTGCCGTAATCACGAAATGTTCCAACCGTCCATGTTATACGTGCATATATATAAGGCATGGAAGTAATTGCACCGTATTAAAAATCGGATTAACATGGCTGCACAAGCTATCTCGTGCGCTGTTATATAGTTTTACCTTTCGTTGTAATTTATGACGGCGACGAATCTTCTGGTTATAAGATTTATTTTTAAAATATCATATGGCCCAATCGAACAAAGGTTCGATTTCAAACAAACAAAGGATTTGATATAAAAAAAGGATCAACGCGTGGCTTCGTCATGGAAAGATTGGAGTTAAGAAAAAAAAAAAGTATCTTGACTATGATCCTACAGTCCTGCAGGTTGGATTTCGTTTGATTAAACTTAATGAGAAAGAAATAGTCCAGTCATTCTAGCCATTTTTTCTGCAATCTTCTGCGAAATTGATTTTGCTTTTGGAAAAGGTTCAGGGGCCCCCTGAGTGTAAATTAAAGTTCACGAGACGCGAGGGGTCGAGCTTCAGCCGCCATTTTGAAAAACACGTTTCATCAAATATCTCGTAAACCCTGCATCGTACGAAAAATTAGTTCAAGCCTTTTTTGTAGATAATAAAATTATCTACAACTTTTATATAAAACTTTTTCCTGCATAGAGCATGGTTTATGATTTATTAATATATATTTAACGGTTAATGTAACAGTAAAAATGGTGATGTTTGGTAAAGTTTGCCACGCTATAAATAAAAAACTATGCAATATAAAGGAAAAAGTTTCCAATAAAAGTTGTAGAGAATTTCATTATATACAAAAAGATCTTTACTACTTTTGTCGTGCGATGCACGGTTCACGAGATATTTGATAATACGTGGTTTTTCCAAGATGGCAGCTGAAGCTCAACCCTCCGCATTCCGCCAACTTGAATTTACACTCAGGGAACACCCCTGAATCTTTTCCAAAAGCAAAATCAATTCTGTAGAAGATTGCATTATTGAACCTACTTTTTTTGGCTAGAATAACCGGTCTAAAATGGAAAATTGAAGTTTTTGAGAATCAAAGATCTAATCGCAACGACGGGCACAAATACACAAACGCACTTGGCTCTCGCAATCACTTTGTACTGGTTTTGTTTTGGAGTCGTAGGAAAATTCATTCCGCGTTTATCTCAGTCAGGTCTGGCTGATATCTGGCTTATTATAATTGACTGGCTCTCGTGTACGTGATACGGGTAATGCGTACGTAATATTATACATCCTCATGAAGTCGAGATCAGAGTTGGGTGCAATTCGTATGAAAAAGCTATTTGCAATGATCGCTCTGAGAAAACGGTTGCAAATATATAATACCTAATGAACAATTGTTAGTCCAGAATTTCTATCCTCACATTAGTCATAAATTTGGTGATTGTTCCTTTACGAAAAGAATAATAATTATAAATTAACTGCTTTTACTATTAATTATTCTTTAAATTTTTTTCATTGGGACTCAATATTCCGAAAAAACATGCGAAGAGATTTTGAAATTGTTGCACTTCGCGTTGAAAAAGTTTACGATCGACAATTTATCGGAAGATAATAGCGAAAATTCGGTGGTAAAGATTCGACGTCGTGGCACGGGAAAAAAAAAAGTTCAAGAGGAAGAAAAAAAAGAGAAGAGAAAAAAAAACGCGAAAAAAGAACGAAGAAGACTATTATCCCTCGCGCGCGCAGACATGGTCAGAGAGATATAGACTCGATATTGGCTCCGGTAACTTGAAGTCGTTTTGCTGCTTTTCTTGAGTCTCAGCTGCAAACGCGGTCGATCCTCGAGACTCCTTCTTCCTGCCAACCTCGTGGCGTTCTCGAATCCTTTCTATATTTACCCCCTCCCCCTCCCGCCAGCTCCTTCTCTCTTTTCTTTATCATCCCTCGAGCTTTTCTCCCTTTTTTTTCTACTTTTTTTCTGCCATTTTTCTTTCTTCTCGTTTTATCTTGCTCTCCAACTCCGGCCCGAAGTAAAAACTCCCAGCCATCAGAGCGCCGAGTAAACTGCGTAAAGCTAGTTAGACGCGCGGGTGTGTGCGCTCTCTCCGAAGAAAAGGAAGAACGGAAAAATCCGAGCTCGAGTACATGTAACAAGCCGTGTTTTCTTGGACGCTGCACCTGGTCCAAGTGAAAACTCCGAGAAAACCGGAAGTGAGACACTCGAGACTTCCTCGTTTTTTTTTTATTAACTAACAAAAAAAAACAAACTCGGTCTCACATTTAACGAAACTTGCAGCATTTATAGTTGACTTTTCGTTCCATTTCGCAGAGTTTTAAGTTGCAAAATTATGCCCTAATTTTTATAAATTTTTTTTTTTTTTCGTTTTTCTGTAACGTTCCATATTTACGTGAAATAGCAAAGCTAATTGAGACGCTGGCTCCGGTTCTCGTTACAGCGTCGCGAATAATTAACGTCGTGACTATAGCGAGTAACACGGACGAGATAACAAATTCGTTTAGCGCTATATAGTATACGTGTAGAGGACTATTTTGCTGATGGAGTAATTCCGGAATAGTCGCGAAACACACATTTATTTTGTCAATGGATTGCACGCATGATTTTTCGGGATTCAAAGTACTTTTGGATGACATTCAAGACTCATCGGCAGATATCGAAAAATTACCCTTTTTTTATATTTGAAATATCAAAACGGGTAAGACGACGAGACAACTTGTCGGAAGGGAAAAATTGTTCAAACTCTCTCAGCAGTATTCCCCGCGGAGACCTAACACTGTCACGACGATATTTCAGCTTCGGTGCGCGTGAACAATTCAATTTTAAATTTATCGGTCGCTCGCCGTAGCCGGAAATCCACAAAGTGACATTGACATTTTTATTCGATGAAAACTTGTTCATTGAACGGTTAATCGAGAAATTTTTGACATTGCTTCGAAAAGAACAAAATATTTTTATCGATATATTTGAACATATAAAACATTACTTTCTTCGAACCCTTAAGAGAGATACCCGTGCAGAAATTTCGGTCGGGATCCAGGTGGATTCTGAGAAGGATCCCTATTTTCTGATAGGGATCCAGTTGGTCATCGGATCAGATCCCATGACTGCCCGTGCAGAAATTTCGGTCGGGATCCAGGTGGATTCTGAGAAGGATCCCTATTTTCTGATAGGGATCCAGCTGGTCATCGGATCAGATCCCATGACTGAATGTAACGTTTGCACATTGGAATCCGACAGGGACCCCTGACTGGATTCCAATTATGGTATCCAGTCAAAACCCGATCAAAATGTGGTTTAATCTGGCATATATATAAAATCCCGAATAAATATTTATCTTCCGCAATTCAGGTTATAGGCAATTGTTTATTATTATCTGAGCCATAGAAAAAATTTAAACAAAAAAAAACGTCGACACCGGGGTTTGAACCTACGACGTCTCACTAGCCTTCGTTTGCGTATTGGACCCGAAATGAATGACAAAAAATATTATATTTTATGAACATTAATGTTTTTGACATTTTTTATTGATTGTTGTTGTTCCGAGGATGATTCCGGTCGTTGAAAATTTATTTGCTAACCCGGAAAATGATTTAAGGACAACCTACCTACCTATCTGCCTACCTAATGAACTAACGCTCTAACCACGACGCTGTCGAATGCTTGTATATTTACTTCATAAATATCTTCTATACACTATACATGAGGCTGAAGTTAGTAACGGTAGCGAGAAGCCAAAATTCAGAAAAGAATACGCATGACGGGAAAAATCTGAAAAAACTAAGGAGTATTGTCTATCGATCCTGGAATACGATCGCGTTTCAACTTTTGAGTGGACGGACTCCATCATTTATTTGTTTGTTAATTTGACGGGAAAAATCTGGAAAAATTCAAGAGTATTGTCGATCGATCCTGAACCACGATAGCGTTTCAACTTTTGAGTGGACGGACTCCCTTGTTTATTTGTTTGTTAATTAACAATTACTGCTGATAATTAAAATCGCACGCATGACGGGCAAAATCTGAAAAAATTCAGGAGTATTGTCTATCGATCGTGTTCCAGGATCGATAGCGAATACTCCTAAATTTTTTCAGATTTTTCCCTTGCTTGTTATTCTCTTGCTAAAATAGGAAATCATTAGTCTCAGGGAAGTATATAATCAAATTTATTCGCCTTTAAAAATTTTTCCGCTATGACTTTATGCAAAAGGAAAGCGCAAAATGACATTTATTTATTTATTTTCGGTAAAGATTGATGCCAATGACGCTTTTTTACACGTGGCATACGTGTTTCAATGGAAATCAGTGACTAAAAGTATATATTGCGCTTGAAACTCTATCCTTACAATTAATAATGAATTAAATTCACCGCACAAAGCTAGGGTGACTGAACCAGTGAATGAACACCTACCAGTGAATGAACAGGCTTAGTATTTTAATTAAACGGCAGAGATATGATTCTATTATTATGAAGAATTTTGTATTCATATAGAAGTGAAAATTATGAGAAAACATCTAGTAGTGATATTATTTGACGCTGTGAAAGATTGGCGATGCTATGGATTTTTTTTCGTACTTGGGGCGCATATTCATAAGAGACAGCCATGTTGTTATAACCATCTGACTGTGCATCGAATACCAGACTATTCCATATCACCTCGATAAATCTTTTTAAAAGATATGCAATAATTTTTTCAACGTTATACATTGCTAAGCTTCAATTATATTAATGAATTTTTGGTCAAAAACCCAATATTGTTTGCGATATATGGCCGTTTATTCACTGGTCCAGCTTTTTAACCTATTTCCAGTGATTGAACGAGCGTTGAAAAGACCTCAAAACGCACGAGTATGCGTACACATCTCTGGTTCCATTGTACGTTAGAAAGATAAGAGTTCATTCATTGGAATTTTTGTTCATTCACTGGGAAATTAGTAATTTCGTTCATTAGAATTTTTTTTTACAAAATCCTTGCGAACAGGGCACTTCGAATATTTTTTTTATATTCTGTGTACATTCTTCTATAAGATCTAATTAGCTCATAAAGAAATTCGTAATAAGTTGAATTATACGGCTTTATCGAAATAGAAAAAAGGCTTATGCGTTCATTCACTAGTTCAGTCACCCTACTTTCCGTTCAGCAATATCGTTTACAACTTTTGAATCATCGAGGGTTCTTTTTATTTGAATTACAATCCCCATGGTGTCAAATTTTTCCTTCCAAAAAGTTCACCATAGACGTTAATTGGCTATTATAATTATAAAAGTTCAATAAGCCGCGGCTTCCACTTAAGCCACAAAGTACCCTCTTCGCGAGGATGTCTTTTTTTAATCAAAACTTCAGTTTTAAGGGATGGGAGCATGAAAAATCAAATTTTTTTTTTTTAAACATCCTAGTATACACACAGACTTAAAAGTCTCTATGGAGCATGAAAAATGCACAAAAGTGGCTCGAAAATGTAATTTTTGCCACACTGCCAAGTGTTTAAGGTGGTGGAGGTTCTCGATCATGAAAAATAATTAATATGTAATGATAATTAATATATAGTAATAATAATGGCATTTACCACCACCACCACCACTAACACTACCACTACCACCACCACCACTACCACCACCACCACCACCACCACCACCACACGACCACACGACCACACGACCATACGGCCACACGGCCACACGCCCACACGACCGCACGACCGCACGACCGCACGACCGCACGACCGCACGAACGCACGAACGCACGAACGCACGAACGCACGAACGCACGAACGCACGACCACACGACCGCACGAACAAACGAACACACGAACACACGAACACACGAACACACGACCACACGAACACACGACCACACGAACACACGAACACACGAACACACGAACACACGAACACACGAACACACGAACACACGAACACACGACCACACGAACACACTAACACACGAACACTCGAATAATGTGTCAACAAGCTTTATTCGGAATATGACTGGGCATTTCGCAAATTAAAATTCTTCGATCATCCCATTAAATCATCGGAGGATACTCGTCTTGAGGAGCTCTCAACAAATCCTGATTCAGAACAAACGTGAGATTGGGATTCAATCGGTACACCCTGAAAGAAAGTGGCGCCATAACTTACAAATTTTGCCACATCCACCAATCCGATTACGAGACGGATACCATATAGATTCCTATGGTGATATCGGTTTTGGGGAGTCCATGGACAATCCCGATCGGGATATGGTCGGACTTAGGGTATCCCTAAAAAATTTCTGCACGGGTGAATATAACATTTGCACATTCCGATTATGGTATCCAGTCAAAACCCGATCGAAATGTGGTTTATATCTAATATATATACAAAATCCCGAATAAATATTTATCTTCCGCAATTCAGGTTATAGGCAATTGTTTATTATTACCTGAGCCATAGAAAAATTTAAACAAAAAAAAAACGCTGACACCGGGGTTTGAACCTACGACGTCTCACTAGGCTTCGCTTGCGTATTGGACCCGAAATAAATGACAAAAAAATTATATTTTATGAACATGAATGTATTTGACATTTTTTATTGATTGTTGTTGTTCCGAGGATGATTTCAGTCGTTGAAAATTTATTTGCTAACCCGGAAAATGATTTAAAGAGAACCGACCTACCTATCTGCCTACCTAATGAACTAACGCTCTAACCACGACGCTGTCGAATGCTTGTATATTTACTTCATAAATATCTTCTATAAATATCTTCTATACCGGTATCCCCATTCCTATGGGGATACCGGTTTTGGGGAGTCCATGGAAAATCCCGATCGGGATATGGTCGGACTTGGGGTATCCCTAAAAAAATTCTGCACGGGCAATATCGAAGAAAACTTTCTTCAACGAGCGATCTTTGATCATTTTCGCGATCTCATAATCGATTATCATTTCCACCAAATGATTATTCGTAAGTAAAAAGTATTTTGCATCATTGCTTCATATTTGTGATAAATCATTGAGTTACGAACAACTTTTTAATTTAAAATTATATGCTGCATAGAGAATAATTTGATGAAGGAATAATTTTTGCATATTCGCGATCGGATATATATCGTGGAAATTTGATTTTGAAATTCCGCGAGTACACGCGAGAGAGCTATGAATTAATGACAAATGCGATCATGTGACTGACGACAAACGCGACGTGTCGACGAGTCGAGTGGCCCGAGAGTTTCGCGAGACTTTGCCGACAGTCAAACTATCCTACTCAACGCGTAAAATTGAGTTAAGCTCTTTTGCATTTTTTGGGGAAAGCATGTGGTACACTCTATCAGTATATCATCTCTTCTCGCGTAGGAAAATCTTACAGCGAACTTGCAACAGGTGCACGAAACTGTCACCCGATATTCCTGACACCCTGTCGCTTTAAAGCCCACAACGCATACTGACAAGCACACGCACACACGCGCGCGCATCAAAGTACCTGATGAGAGTTACAAATTCTCGTGTTTCATGTTTATAGCGGTATAAATCAAGGGCTGAGAGACAAAAGGGCGTCAAGTAAATTATACTTTAGAGGAGAACAAGGGGAAGAAGTTCACTGGGCATTGCGGGTCAGCTCAATATTGAGAAAACCAAGAATTTGATTATTTTTCTTGCCAAGTCTAATTTTACTAAAATTTCATCGATTTATTTCCGTTTTTTATTTTCGTGCTGACAATAATGATTATTAAATGACCTCAAAGTAATTGTCCCTCTTTTTATCGCTTCATACAATTCTACTTTGCGCAAAAATCTTTCATCCATCATCGAGAATGATAGCAAAGTGAGCTCGGGAGAGTCAAAAGAGGTTCTACGAATTCGAAATTCTCGCATGTTATTTTCTCGCTTAATCTTGAATGTGTGAAATAGAAAAAAAAAATGACGAGGAAACGTACAAAATGTACAAAATTTTGAGTATCAAGATTCCTTTTTTAAATTCATTCGGAACAGTTATAATAATTCAGCGTCGTTGGAATATTAAAAGCGTTTTGTTTTTGTTTTTTCATTTTGAAATTTTCATTCTGCTAAATGCTCACGAGTGGCACTCGAGGCTATATATGAGTGAGTGACTCTCCAGCAACTTCAGGTTCGATGAAACAATTGAAAATATGAAAATTGTAGTTGAGAGAGAGAGAGAGAGAGAGAGAAAGAGAGAATAAACGTAACTTTTTTCACCGTTTTCGCAAACACAACGTTGAAAAGAAAACTCTCGTATTATTCACCTCAGAGTATATATATATGTACATGTATATACGAGTGCGGTTTGTTCGAGTAGATACGAGAAGAGCTGCGTAAATGGCGAATAGAGTGGAGAACAAACGTCATCCACATTTACCGAAAGAGCGAGAGAGAATAGAGAATTTAAGGATGTATGTTAGTTAGGCAAGGAGGGGGAAAGCGCGGCGCTGTGGCGACGTGAGAGGCAAGCTGCGCAGGAGAACTGCGCGCGCGACATAAATGCTTTCTTTTCATAACGCGAAGTTTAACTCATAATATTTCGGAAAGTATGTGGGCACTTAACAATTTTTTTTCTTTCACGTATCTCAAAAACTACAAGGTTACGTTAGAACATTTTTGTAACTCAAAAAGTAGTCGGGAAATACTTGATTTTCTAGAATGAATGCTATTTTCCATGGGCTGCTGTATGAATCCCATGTTAAATGTCTCACTTTGAGCTCGTATATCTCAGAATTCACATGGGCGAAAATTTGGCAAAAAATCCTTAAAAATGCTATATATCGTCTTTTCTAACACCTAAAATTTTCAATTAGAAAACTAGTAATCGACTTAGCTAACATACATCCTTAATGGATCGTGAGAGAGAGAGAGAGAGAGAGAGAGACAGAGAGAAAGTAAAAATTGTACAAAACTCGAGCAATGCACGATTTTAGAAATAATTTTCAATTTAGGCAGAAATGAAAAACGAGTAATTTATAAAAATTGCTTCCGTTTCACAAAACTTCATTTGTAGGTCAAAAACAAAAGTTGTACGCGATTAACGAGCGAAATAAATAACCTTTTTTTCGCACAGTCTGTATACTATACATGTATATTATAATTGCAACGATTCAACGATTTACGAATGACTGCCTTCACGAGGAATAGGAAAGCGAGATATCTTGGTCTTTCGGTAAATTAAATCGACGTCGTGTACTGATAATTCATTCCGGATTACTCGCATTTCCGAGCGAATTTATGCGCACCAAGATCTCGAAAGTTGTTCACTTTTCTTTTTTACAAAGTAAAGAGACACCTATAATTATAATTGTAAATGGATCTAATTACAATAATTAGTAGATCCTATTATAATTATAGTAATTAATAGGGCCAATTGTAATTATAATAATTGCAGGTCTCAATTATAATTTTTACAGAAGTACATCATAACTGCAATTTTCATGAAATTCATCATCAGTTAGCCATTGTCCCATGTATGTTGGGCGTAAATTGACGAAAAAAATATTCGGCAAATATTGTGAATCAGGGCTGCAGCTCAAAACTGCTCCAAATTTATTTTTGGCATTTGTTATCATTAAAAAATAATATCCCATGTAATATTGAGGAGGGGGAAGACTTCCAACGTCATAAAAAATATAAAAAACTGGCATTATTAAGTAACACAAATATTGACAGTTTTTTAAATATTTTTTATGACGCTGGAAGTCTTTCCCCTCCTCAAAATTACATGGGATATTATTTTTTAATGATAAGAAGCGTTGGAAAAAAAATTTGGAGCAGTTTTGAGCTGCAGTCCTGATTCGCACTATTTACTTATTTACTATTTTTATTTACAATATTTATAATATTTACAATATTTACTATTCGTCACTATGGTGCATTTTAATCACAAGAACAATGCTCTTTTCAAACAAATAAGAATCAGATTTTTTTCAACGAAATTTCAACCCCGCAATAGTTGAAATATAACTGGAAAAAAAAATTAATGGTTGACATTTATAATTCTTTTTTTTTCTAATAGCAATTTGTAGTTGCTCGAACTTGAGTAATTTTTTAGATATCGATCTGAATCTTGAGACATAGCTAGAACAGGAAATAGAGAAATTTTCATAAAGGTCGATAATTCATTGAATGGAAATGGAGACACGTGGAAAATTAGTTGAAAGGTGTAGAATACGATTTTCAATAATAATAATAAGACATCGAGGCGTGTCCAAGCAAAAAAAATGCATTGATCTTTGCAAAAAGTGTAAAGACCTTGATCAATGCGAGTGAAAAAGTACATTGATTAAATACAAAAAAATTAACCAAAATAAAAATATCAAAAATGATTGTAAATGCAATATTTAAAAATTCTCAAAAAAATCCCATTTTGGTACCAAAAAAAAAATTACATACCCGCAATTCAGCCGACAAGTATTTCGTCACTCTGACGCGTATGTTTTAACGCAAAGCTCATCTGTCACGCACTGAGGACTTGGATGCCTCAACGACATCGAGATTTTCGTAAATTTTTCGCCAAAATAAATTCTTTCTCATAATCGCGGTTACGCTCTTACACAATTTGCCAAAGGGATACATTCCCCCTCCCTCCTTCCCTCCTCCCTTTCTTTTACAATATTCACTCCATCGTAGCTTGATATATCGAAAAATAAAAAAAAAAGTATTTTTTCGATCGTCCCGCGAAGAAAAACGATTTTACGTCACTCGGTCAATTTTGACACCATATATTTTTTTTCTAGAAATTTTCCGCACCGAAAAAAATCACGGCTAAATGTTTATTTGTTTTATTAATTTTTTTTTAAATTACTCCACGTTTTTTTTCTCAGTACAGTGAAGTGCGGGAATGTTATAACGTTCACGTTGCAATGATTAACCGAATGAATCGCGGAATGCCCGTGAAATTTTTACTTAAAAAAAAAAAATCTTATCCGAGACGACGAATAAACATTGTATTATTGTTGCAATTGCAAAAGCTTCGCGCGAGTTTCATTATCAAGGATTCTGTCCATATGTACAAATCGTACTTACGGAATAATAATAAAAACAATTGTAAAAGATCTTTATAACAATAACAATAATAATAGAAATAATAATAATCTAGTAAAGTTTATGCACAAAAAGTTTTCAAGTGTTGTTTTTTTTTATTAAATTGGGAGTGAAATTTCAACGACAAATACACTTTTGTCTCCTTCAGTTGGTTTTTTTTTTTTGGTTAATCGGTAAAGCGTTTATAATAATTTTCTCGAACTGGCCATCGCACTGTCCCGATTTTTTTTTCTTTTTAATTAAACACATTTCGCTGCGACCGGCGCGAAAAGACGAGAAAACAAAGATGGCGAGGATCGGGAAAGAAAGAAAAAAAAAACAATTACGTTGTCACTGGGACGACCGTCGCGTTGAGACTGGAGTCTCGCGATCCCTGTTTTCACCTCTTATACATACGTATGATGAAAAACGGAGTTGCGCCCTTATCGACATCCCCACCGCAGCAGAAACGCGCTCGAAACAACCCGCGGGCATCGTTTGCACGCGTCCTGGGGATGAGCAATACGGACGTCCCGAAAATGCACCTTTTTCGACGCGTATGATAAAACAAAAAAAAACAAACAAATTTTTCGAAAAATGTTGACCCTCGTTACCCTGCTTCAATAATTTTAATTTGGGTAATTAAGAATTTTCGTCTACAGTCGCCATTTTGGTTCCAAGGGTCACCGATTACCCAGTCAAACAAAAATATATTTCAGATTGTTATTAAAAAAAAATCAGGACGAAAGCTTTTCTTTCATACAACTGTTTTATTTCGAAAGAAAAATCCTTTTTTTGCCATATTTTTTTGGATTTGAATCTAATGGTATCGACTGCCATGATCGAATACGCATTTCCTGCCATCGCTTTTGTTTAGGATTTTCGATACAATTTTCCCCCTTAATAGTTTCATATTTTTCAAATATAGTATAGTACTATATTATAGTATAGTTGAAAGTTTTATTTTTCAATATTTAATTTTCTTTACGCGATAAAATTTCGTCGAGAAAAACGTTATTTTTTAATAAACCCTCATTAGATCAGTGGCACTGCGCACACGTGTCTCAATCATCTTTTTTTTCATAATGAAAATTTTATATGGCATTGCAGAATTGCTCGATTGCTCGTCGAAATGTCAAAAATCGTCCTGTAAACATCGGAAAGATTGAAAAATCGAAAACTCTTGCCCTCTCATATAGTTTTATATTATTGTGAAATTTTTTTACATTTCATATATACGGAATATTCAATGTGTATTTTATTCCAAAACGACACGAAACGTTTTCGTAAAGTTTCGGTCCTTAGTCACCAGAGCGCGTCTCTGTCCTCGATGATAGCGCCACCCTGCGTCGCTCTCCCCAAACACCCAAAAAAATTCTCTATCGCATGCCTATGCGGCTCTATCGTATCTACGTTATTTATTTACTTCGTTCCCTCGTTTCTTTTTTTCCCAGTGTTTCTCTTTTTGCGTTTGTTGTGCTCGTTGACGAGCGAATTATGCGTTTTTCCGGGTATAATATTAATAAACGGAAGTGAAATTTGATCGAATGAAAAAAAAACAAGGAAAAATGAATGGTGAAATTGGATCCTCGATTATGTGCCGAGCGTGTATGAAAGTTGACGGTGTACTTTTGCCAATGTACGGCGATTACACGATAAGCAAAAAAAATTTTCCCGATAAACTCGCCGATCTCGCATCTATACGGGTAAGTTGCGACAATTCATCAATTACAATCGAGCATTAATTAAGTTAAATCTAGCCTATCTGCAGACCAACATATTGACGACTTTCAATTTCATTGTTAAATTAACAATTCGAAAGCGATTGATTAATATTCTTGTTTTTTCGTATTTTTCACACCTATTTCTTCATCGATCATTATTGACCCTCAAACGCTAACGATGGGTCATTCGTGTCTGTGCCAAAATAAAAAATGCGGGGGAAAAATGCCTGCAAGTCTCCATATTTTGCATGAAATTGTTATTAGAATTTTTTTTTTCGGGTAGGACAAGTTATGATCATGTAGTCAAGGGTTCAAAGAAGGTCCATGAATTTTTTCAGATTTTTTCAAAAGTTTTAAAATTGTGAAATAAGCGAAAGACACGAACGACCCATCGTTAGCTTTAACGGTTGCTCAAAACATCGTTAGCTGACGAGGGTTAATATTTCGATATAATTGTTTTTTTTTGTTTCATTAATAGTCTTTTTTTTATTTATTATTCTGGAAGAACGTGAACATTGAGTTTTTATTCCCCCAGATCGATAGGTACGATGGTTTGCCAAATGTTCTTTGCGCAAAGTGCGCTTACAGGACCGACGCCTTTCATGAATTTAAGCTCCAGGTCCAAGAGACGGAGAAAAAGCTGCGCAAAATGTTTCAGTGTTCAGTCAGAAGGAGCGTCTCGCCCAAGGTGAGTTTTCCAAATTACCTAATCGTCGATAATCTTAAAAGAAACTTTGGAAGATTGTTCGATTCTCAATTATTGTTTTCCCGCCTCGAGTAGCGTTGTTGCTGCTTTTCTATGCTCTCCGATTGAAATTAATCAATCGAAAGTCAATTAATAAAAAAAATTAAACAAACTCGAAAAATTAATCAATGGAAAATCAATTAATAAAGAAATTGAACAAACTCGAAAAACTAATCAATGAAAAATCAATTAATAAAGAAATTGAACAAACTCGAAAAATTAATCAATGAAAAAATCAATTAATAAAGAAATTGAAAATACTCGAAAAATTAATCAATGGAAAATCAATTAATATAAAAATTAAACAAACTCGAAAAATTAATCAATGGAAAAATCAATTAATAAAGTAATTAAACAAACTCGAAAAATTAATCAATGGAAAGTTAATTAATAGAGAAATTGAAAAAACTCGAAAAATTAATCAATGGAAAATCAATTAATATAGAAATTAAACAATCTCGAAAAATTAATCAATGGAAAATCAATTAATATAGAAATTAAACAAACTCGAAAATTTAATCAATGAAAAATCAATTAATAAAGAAATTGAACAAACTCGAAAAATTAATCAATGGAAAATCAATTAATGAAGAAATTGAACAAACTCGAAAAATTAATCAATGAAAAAATCAATTAATAAAGTAATTAAACAAACTCGAAAAATTAATCAATAGAAAATCAATTAATGAAGAAATTGAACAAACTCGAAAAATTAATCAATGAAAAAATCAATTAATAAAGTAATTAAACAAACTCGAAAAATTAATCAATGGAAAGTTAATTAATAGAGAAATTAAACAAACTCGAAAAATTAATCAATCGAAAGTCAATTAATAAAAAAAATTGAACAAACTCGAAAAATTAATCAATGGAAAATCAATTGATAAAGAAATTGAACAAACTCGAAAAAATTTTTGATGCCTCTGCCCCGAGCGAAAATTTCCCGTTTCCCTCGACTCATTAGCCCGGTCGTGTTGCTTACAGTCGGAGGTCTGCAATAATTCCGACACCGACGATAACGTCAGCCTCGCTGCCCCTGTCTCCTCGAAATATCCCAAAAGTCCAGAAATTTTTATCGATCGAGAGATCCGAGAGTTCGATGCAAAGCCAATAATGCCAGAGATAGATTCAGACGACGAGATAGCCCTTCTCGAGTCTCTGGATTGCGTGAATGACGATAATTGCGTAAACGAGTCCGCGGAAGATTGCGCAAACACGGAAAGTATCATTGCGCGGCTAGAGAGCGACGATGATACGCAAAATTTGTCAATCGTAAAGCACGAATTCCCGAGCCAGACGAGCGTCATTACCGATTCTCAGAACACGGGTTACGTCTTCTTGTACACATCCGACGATAACGTGATTCATTCCGAAACGAGTTCGAGTCATAAAGAGCAAAATAAAATTTTCACCGATGCATCGATAATTGCCAACGGTCCCGATAATTCTCGCGAAAATTCGAAAAATTTGCAAAATCCCCAAGACCGGACTGAGAATCAGCGCGAAAAAGCTAAAGCGAGGCGAGCTTCACTCCCCGAGACTCCTCCCGTAGATTCGCGAATCGATTCGATCGGCCTCGAGGCCGAAGACTCCTCGGAGTCGGATTGCCCGATCGATTCGCAGGACCGAGTTTTGGGTAGCCTGAACGACACGATAACGCGAATAAAGGAGATAAATATCGAGGGTAAATCGACGATCTATCAGTGCACTTTGTGCATGGAAAATTATAACGAATTAACGGCTATACTGGCGCACACGGTTGAGACTCACATACCCAAGGACGGTCCTTACTTTTGCGTAGTCTGCGAAAAAGATTGCGCAAGCCATCGCGAGCTACGCTCTCACGTTAAGACTCACAGCGGCAAATATCCTTATACGTGTTTCGTATGCGACAAGGCATACTCGATGAAGCGTTATCTCAAGAGGCACATGTCTTGTCACACGGATTTGCCGCGACATCGTTGCCCAAAGTGCGGCCAGAGATTCGGCGCAAAGGCCGAGCTCGTTGCGCATCTCGATGATCACACAGAGAGCTCCGGTCCCCCCTTCGCCTGTAGTCAATGCCCGAGATTTTTCAATCACAAGGGCAATTACAAGCGTCACTTGATGAATCATCTCGATCCGCGCGGCATACAATTGCCGAAATATCCGTGTCAGACGTGCGGCAAGCGTTTTCTCAATAATCGCACACTCCGAACTCACATACGCGTTCACACCGGTGAAAAACCATACGAGTGCGATATATGCAAAAAATCCTTCTCGCAGCGCGGCAATTTGATCAATCATCGTCGCATACATCTCAATCCCCGCAGTCACACTTGCGAAGTTTGCGGCAAGCGTTTCAATCAGCGCGCAACGCTGCGCGATCATGGTCTTCTTCATACCGGCGAGAAGCCCCATGTTTGTAATTTTTGCGGCGTCGCTTTTACGTTCGGCGCTGCGCTACGACGTCACATGTGGTCGCACGCCGACGACAAGCCGCTGGGCTGCGAAGTATGCGGAGCGCGATTCGTTGGAAAATACGACATGAAGAGGCACATGAAGATTCACAGCGAACGACCCGAGTCAGCGAGACGAAGGAAAAAGTCCAACGGGAGACGCGCGAAGACGGCGGAGACGGAGAACAGAGCGGAGACGGTGGAGAATCGGAGGATAGCGGACGAGGAGAGAATTTTCATCGAGGAGATCTTTCTCAGTGAAAATTCGACGCATCTCGGGCAGCGGGGTGAGGAGACGGAGAAGGAAAATATCGATGATCTTCTCAATCTTATCGAATACGGCTGAGAGATGGCGAAGGCGCATAGTTGAGCCGCTGTAAATTTTTTTTTGCGAATCCGCGAGAGGTAAGGAGAGAATATTTTCCTGCGGATCGAGAATACGTAAGATTTGTTTGACCTATAATTTTGCGTATTTAACGTCGAAGGAAACGAAACAATTGCAAAACTATCGATTCGTTGGAAATTTTTTTAGATTGGATTCGTTGTTAATCTTTTTGCCGAGAAATTATTGATGACGCGGTTCATCCGAATACAATAAAATTACTATGATTCGTTCCGTGTTGGATAATTCATTTTCTGGCTCGGATGAAAAACCCTTTTGTTCAATTTCAAATGGACTCAAAAATTACTGCAATAATAAGATTGGCAATTTTTTAAATTTCGTTACAATTACTCAAAGTAATTATAATTTTTCTGTCTCATTACAATTAGGAGTATGAATGAAATTTTTTTTTTTTTCAATCATTGGGGCGCATAATGCAGAGTAAGTAATAATAATGAGGACGTATTTTTTATTTTTCGTTAAAAATAACAGATGCACCTGTTATAGGCAATTTAATTTCACGGATTTTGATATATTTATAGTTATAGCGTAACATGTGTGACGTCATAATGTTATATTTTTCAATTTGTTATATCAACGGCAATTTTGATTCAAATAAAAAAATTAAAAAATACCTACTAAATATTTTTTCCTAAACTACCAGATTTCAAAATAAAAAAATTTCATTTATACTCACAATTTTTCTGTCTCATTACAATTAGGAGTATGTATGAAATTTTTTTTTTCAATCATTGGGGTGCATAATGCAAAGTAAGTAAAAATAATGAGGACGAATTTTTTATTTTTCGTTAAAAATAACAGATGCACCTGTTATAGGCAATTTAATTTCACGGATTTTGATATATTTATAGTTATAGCGTAACATGTGTGACGTCATATTGTTGTAGTTTTCAATTTGTTATATTAACGGCAATTTTGATTCAAATAAAAAAATTAAAAAATACGTACTAAATATTTTTTCCTAAACTACCAGATTTCGAAATAAAAAAATTTCATTTATGCTCACAGTTATTCGAAATAATGAAATTAAACGATTTAATTGATTCATTTAACTTTTGTCGTTTGTTTTGTTTCATTAGAATTACTCGGGATGATTGTAATTTTTTTTTGCAGGTAACGAGAAAACTCTTGGGGATACTTGATAATTTTTCTTTTCGTTTCTTTCTTTTTTTTTTTTTTTTTTTTGTTCAATAGCGCACAATAGTTTTTTTTCTTTTCCACGAGGAAGTCACGGTGTCTCATCAGCCCCTGCAAAGATCATGGGGTATATTTCTTTTCTCTCGTTCGTAAAAGATCGTGCGCTTCGGGTAAGGGGAAGTCTAAAGGTTGATAGGCTGAAATTTTATTGTCGGACGGTATCAGTTTGATATTTTTCACAATATATTAACAATTATTATTATTCTTTTGCCAACTCGATAAAAAAAAATACACAAAATACTGATGTATATATATATATATATATATAATTTATACTCACACACACACATACATATATATGTATATATGTAGTAAATATTAGGACACACTGGAGCCCTGCCCAGATCAAAGTCAATTGCAACAAAATATATTTATATACGCATATATTTATACACTAATATATATATATGTGCTATATATTTTTATTTATTTTTTATTTATATGCATTCCTCCGTAGAATTATTCGCCCGTAAGGACCATCAGTTTTTTCGAATCGCCATCCCTTTCTTCCCCCATTAGCTCGTGAGAACTTTTCTCACGTAATAAGTCATACAATTTTTTTCACAGATACCAATGTCTCTCCTTACTTTTCTCCCTCTTTATCTCTCTCTCTCTCTCTCGGACTTGTAAAAAAAAGCTGTGAGCGTAAAGAAATATCGAAAGTTTGCAAAAAAGATTCCAAAAAAAAAAAAAAAACAAATATTCGTACTTTTACAATTGAAATGGAAAAAAAAAACATTCTTTGATCCTGATTATAGTTGAGGGGGCGCAAGTGTATAAAAATGGTAGGCTAAAGTTATCCTTTTTGTAAAGTCCAGAGACTTGAAGAATAATAATAAAATGTACAATAATGTCGATGAGAGATCTCGACGCTTGTTACATGAGCTTGACGATGTTTTCTTCTTTTATTTATAACATTATAATATATAATCGGTCTTTGTAACATCTATAATAATTAATAAGACTTAACAGAGCTTAAGAGAGATGAAAAAATATATATAAATATATATATATATATATATATATATGCATATATATATTTATTTTATTTATAGATTTATTTATTTATATTACGCGTGTCCCCTGATTCTCGTTTTTCGAGAACAGGACGAGAGTCCATTCACCATAAAAACCAACGTGTTTATTATTATTATTTTTTTATTATTATTACGCTTTTGCGTTTGGCCGCTTGTTTTTTTATTTTTTATTTTTTATAACATTGATATATACGTATATATTATTTGTCGTTGATAATTTTTCTCTTTGTTCGTTTTTCTTTTTTAAAATTTTTATTTCGGCTTCGTATTCGATCGATGATCTTTCAAGGATATACCGACGACACAGCCCCGTGACAAAAAAAAAAAAAAAATATTACACATATTTTTTTATTCGATGAAAGTACAAAGTGAGCAGGGCAGAGATTCGTGACGAACGATAATTGCGATCTTTCGAGGAACGTCTCAAAGGCGTGACGTTCACACGTGTGTATTTTTTAATTAAAAAATTTTTTTTTTTAAATTGACGGGCTTTTTTTTTTGTTCTCGAGAAGCCCAAGACGGAGGGAGAGAGCAAAGAGAAACGAAATTTCCATTATATTTCTTGCACCGTTACTATCGTAGTATTTGATCATAATTAAATTTTATTTTATTTAAAATTACAATTACCTCGAATAATTATAATTAAATTATTTTTTCAATTTCAATTATTTCGAGTAATTATAATTGTTGTTTCATTAAAATTTACTCGCGAGTAATTTCAATCAAATAATTGAAAAAAATATATATATAGAATTACTTGGAATAATTGCAATTACGTTTTTTTTTTTAATTCCAATTCGAGCTATTGCAATTTTTATTTAAATTAAATTTTTTTTCCAAGCAATTGCAATCAAATGATTAAAAAAAAAAATCGAATTGGAGTAATTGTAATTAATTTTTTTTTTTTAATTACAATTACCTCGATCAATTATAATTACATTTTTTTTTCAATTTCAATTATTTCGAGCAATTATAATTTTCATTTCATTGTAATTTACTCCGAGCAATTTATAACGGGGAAAAGCTGTACAAAAAGTTCTCTAATATATATTCACTTTTCTGTACATGACTGTACTGCCGGTATATCCATAATAATAATAATAATAATAATAATAATAGTAATAAGGATTAATCTCTCGAAGCAGCCATACTAAAAGGGGAAGGGGATTAAGAGACAAAAAAAATGGAATGTGTTGCATTTTTATGGTACACGGATAACATGAACATTAATATTCGCAGTCGTTATATTTACAAGACTTACAAATCGTACCTAAAAAAAAAAAAGAAATAACGACACAATCATAAATCGAGCCCGTTGTAATTTGAGCCCGAATTCGACGATAATTCGTAGCACGGGAAATTAAGGGATTTTTTTTTTTTTCAAACGAGAAAATTTTTAACGATCCTGCATTGTCATTTTTTTTTTTAAAAATCATTTATGTATATATCACTCTTTTTTTTTCTCGTTTCCTTCGTTGCTTGTGTGCTCAAAGTACAATAGGTCGTTTTTTTTTCTTTTACGTCCAAACTGAATCGAGTTTTACGTGTTTGTTTTTTTTTTTTTTTAATTCTCAAACTTTCTAACATTCGGATTTATCTTCCTCAACGAGATACTGAGTATCCTTACCCGAGTCAACGGGCGTGGGATCCAGTTCGCGTCTTTTCAGGTGTACCTGAGGTGGCTCTTTGTGCTGCACGCTCGATGGTTTCATTTCAGCTGGTACCTCGTATATCGAGCTACAGCTTGTACCATTCGTCGTTCCGGTCTCCATGTTGACCGCGTCGTACATCGGATTACTAAAGTCACGATTTTTGTCGCTAACGTCACCAAGATTGTACTCGACGTCGAGTGGTTCCTGCAAAAATGTTTTTTTTTTTCCTTTTAATTTAAATTTGAAAAAATTTTTTTTTTCCTTTTAATTTAAATTTGAAAAAATTTTTTTTTTCCTTTTAATTTAAATTTGAACATTTTTTTTTTTCCTTTTAATTTAAATTTGAAAAATTTTTTTTTTCCTTTTAATTTAAATTTGAACATTTTTTTTTCCTTTTAATTTAAATTTGAAAAAATTTTTTTTTCCTTTTAATTTAAATTTGAAAATTTTTTTTTTCCTTTTAATTTAAATTTGAAAATTTTTTTTTTCCTTTATCGTTCACATCGAACATACAGAGCCCCATGGGTCATACGTCAGAGAAAAATAGTTTACAACTTGGATCTGGGAAATTGCGAGTATTTTTGAAAAATTAATAAAAAAAAAAAGGTTAAAAATTTCTGAATTTTTTTTTTTTTTTTTTTGAGATAGAAGAAAAAGTTTTACAAGTTTCAGGAGGGGGGGACAGTAACGACGTTTTGTGCTCTTTTGATAAGTTTCTATTTTTAATAGTTTTTTTTTCTAGGTCATTCTAGTTTTCGATAGTTTCGATATAAACTTATCAAAGGATGAACAATGTTGGGATAAAAAAAAATAAAAATGGGATATATAATTATGAAAATGGCATTTGAAGGAAAAATGGGTGAAAATTTGGATTATATTTTTGAGAAATTATTCGTTCATTACCATTCGCTCGTGTGCTGGACTACCGAACTCGACATTGCTACCCTGCCTGAACGAGACACTCTGAGCACCGGTTAATCCACCGAGACCACCGGGTTTTCCGCTGTGAAAATTAAAACAGAAATAATCATGATAATAATAATTAATGTAGACATAAAGAAAAAATACCTCGTTTTAACGAGGTATTTTTCAATGAAAATTGAAACCAGCTGGTGTCTTCTATATGAAGGTGGAATGAGAGACACCTGTTGGAATTTTTTTTTTTTAGAACTGTTCTTTCACGAGGTATTTTTTTTTTTTTTTAGTAACAATTTATAATTACCAAAGGGAAGTGATTGAAAAAATATGTATACAAAGTTGAAAATGTCACACTGGAGTAAACACACACATACATATCGGGATTGAGAGAAATTGGAATGAAAAATTATCAATCACAAAGTACTCGGAGTAATTGTATTTAAACTGAAAGAAAAATCACAATTACTTCGAGTAATTTTGATTGAATAAAGAAAAATTACAATTTCTTCGAGTAATTTTGATTGAATAAAGAAAAATTACAATTACTTCAAGTAATTCTGATTGAATAAAGAAAAATTACAATTACTTCGAGTGTTTTTGATTAAATATAAACAAATCATAATTACTTCACGCAATTTTGATTGAATGAAGAAAAATTATAATTGCTTTGAGTAATTTTGATTGAATAAAGAGAAATTACAATTACTTCGAGTCATTCTGATTGAATAAAGAACAATTACAATTGCTTCGAGTATTTTTGATTGCATGGAAAAAATTTACAATTACTTCACGTAATTTTAATTGAATAAAGAAAAATTACAGTTGCTTCGAGTAATTTTGATTGAATGGAAAAAAATTATAATTACTTTGAGTAATTTTGATTAAATGAAGGAAAATTATAATTACATTGAGCCGTTTTGATTGAACAAAGAAATATTACAATTACTTTGAGTAATTTTAATTAAGCAAAAAGAAGAATTACAATTACTTCGAGTAATTTTGATTCAGTGAAGAAAAATTATAATTACTTTTGAGTAATTTTGATCAAATGAAGGAAAATTATAATTACTCTGAGTAATTTTTATTGAAGGAAAATTACAATTACTTTCAGCAATTTTCGTCGAAAAAAAAAAAAACAAAAACAAAACAAAACAAACGAAAATATACTTACAATGGTCGTTAAATGGAAAAAAAATTATAATTACTTTGAGTAATTTTGATTAAATGAAGGAAAATTGTAATTACTTTGAGCCATTTTTATTGAACAAAGAAAAATTACAATTACTTTGAGTAATTTTAATTAAGCAAAAAGAAGAATTACAATTACTTCGAGTAATTTTGATTGAGCGAAGAAAAATTATAATTACTTTTGAGTAATTTTGATCAAATGAAGGAAAATTATAATTACTTTGAGTAATTTTTATTGAAGGAAAATTATAATTACTTTTAGCAATTTTCGTCGAAAAAAAAAAACAAAAACAAAAACAAAACAAAACAAACGAAAATATACTTAAAATGGTCGTTAAATGGAAAAAAATTACAATTACTTTGAGTAATTTTAATTAAGCAAAAAGAAGAATTACAATTACTTCGAGTAATTTTGATTGAGCGAAGAAAAATTATAATTACTTTTGAGTAATTTTGATCAAATGAAGGAAAATTATAATTACTTTGAGTAATTTTTATTGAAGGCAAATTATAATTACTCTTAGCAATTTTCGTCGAAAAAAAAAAAAAAAAAAAAAAACAAAACAAAAACAAAACGAAACAAACGAAAATATACTTACAATGGTCGTTTCTTGAGTACCAATATAATTGCAGCGGCAGCGAGAAGTACCAATAACGAAACGACGATCGGTATAACGATCGCCGCTGTCGTACCGCCCGATCTCGTCGATGCGTAATTCAATTCGCAGTGCTCACCGTGCGTATTTTCCGTGCATACGCATTCTATGTCGCCATTACCGCCGAGCTCGCACTGTCCACCGTTCTGACAGGGGCAGAGCCTCGGCGCCGGTCTCGCGCGCTCGTCGGGCGCGTCGCAGACGCGCTCGCTCGATTGCGGACTGTGACCACCGACGCTGTCGGGACACAGGCAACGATAGCCCGCCGGTATTGCGACGCAAAGATGCGTGCAACGATCCGTACGGCATGGATCGCGCAATGTCGTGTTGTATCTCAACGGATGATAAACTTTAACGCCACCAGGCGACGTTATATCCTTGATCAAAATTTGGGGCACGCCACGTCCAAATTTATCCTGTCTCACCAATTCACCCGTAAATCTCGTCGTCCAATACATATTATTCTCAAATATATCCAGCGACAACGGATGCTGCAAATTTTCACCCTGCAATATGATCTTACGATTCGAGCCATCGTGCTCGATCGACTCGATCGTATTGAGCTTACTGTCCGTCCAATAAATCGTATGATCCATGGAATAATCGATCGTCAACGACGACGGCTTGCCAAGCCTATCGATCACCAATGGCTTTCTCTTACTACCGTCCATCCATGATATCTCGATTTTCGGCTGTGCGCCCGAATCGGCCCATATCAAACGTCCCAATTGTGGATCAACGGCGATCGCGGTTGGATTTTCAAGTCCAAGGGTCAGCAAGCTACGCCTGTAGCGTCCGTCGGATTTTGATACCATTATACGACCGTACGGTCTCGTACCGGTCGGATCGAGCTCCGTCCAGTAAAGATTCTCGGAGATCCAGTCAACGGCGAGACTCGTCGGTTTCGAATCACCTGATTCAACGAGATTACGTTTTTTTGACGATTGGGAGTATGAATGAAATTTGTTTTTTTTTTTTTTTCAATCATCGGGGCGCATAATGCGGAGTAAGTAAAAATAATGAGGACGTATTTGTTTATTTTTCGTTAAAAATGACATAGGCAATTTAATTTCACGGATTTTGATATATATATAGATATAGCGTAACATGTGTGACGTCATAATGTTATATTTTTCAATTTGTTAGATTAACGGCAGTTTTGATTCAATTAAAAAAATTAAAAATACGTACTAAATATTTTTTCCTAAACTATATCAGATTTTGAAATAAAAAAATTTCATTTATACTCCCGATTGTTGCTTCGATCGAATATTGTCTCTGTCGTTGTTTTGATCGTTTATATATATATATATATATATGTTCATTTGTTTGACTTTCGCATGATGGGTGGAACTTTAGGCGGAAAGAAGGTTGAGGATTTTTGGATTGAGAGGAGTGTACGAGATTTCAGGATGGGAGGAGGTTGAGAATTTAGGTTGAAAGAAGGGTGAAATTGGGCCGAGAGGAGAGATTGAGAATTCAGACCCGAAAGGAAGGTGAGAATTCAGGCTGAAGAGAGAGAGAGAGTAAGGATTTAGATTTAAAGGAGTTTGAGACTTCAGGCTGAAAGAAGGTTTAGAGCTCAGGCTGAAAATTTGAGAATTCAGGCTGAAAGGAGGGTAAAGATTTAGGCTGAGTGGAGAACGAGAATTTAGAGAGAGAATGAAGAATAAAAAATCCAGGTTGAAAATAGAGTGCGAATTTAGGTTGAAAGTCGGATTAAAATTTAAGCCGAACGTGTCGATAAAACTTAGATTGAAATTAGGGTGAAGTTCGGGACGGCGGGAAGTTAAAAATTCAAGTCTAAATGAGAATTATGGCTGAAAGGGGGGGGGGGGGGGTGAGAATTAAGATTGAAAGGAGCATGAGACTGCAGAATGGGAGGAGGTTGAGAATTTAGGTTGAGAGAAGGGTGAAATTGGGCCGAAATGAGATTGAGAATTTAGACGGAAAGAAGGTGAGAATTTAAGCTGAAACAAGGGTGAGAATTCAGGTTCGAGGTTGAGAATTCAGGCTGAAAGAAGGTTCAGGATTCAGGCTTAAAAGTTGAGAATTCAGGCTGAAAAGAGGCTAAGGCATTTAGGCTGAATGGAGAACGAGAATTTATGGAGAATGAAGGATAAAATTCAAGTTGAAAATAGAGTGAGAATTTAGGCTGAAAGGAGGTTTAAAATTCATGCTGAACGTGGTGATGAAACTTGGATTGAATTTTGCGTGAATTTTAGGCCAGCGGGAGGTTAAAAATTAAAGTCTAAATGAGCATTACCGCTGAAAGGAGGGTGAGAATTCAGGCTGAAAGGAGGCTATGTTTTTCGGTTAACCGGAGGCTAAAATTCAGATTAAAAATGGGGTGAGAATTTAGGCTGAAAGGAGGGTTAAAATTCATGCTGAGCGTGGTGATAAAATTTGGATTGAAAGTAGGGCGAATTTTAGGCCAGCGGGAGGTTAAAAATTAAAGTCTAAATGAGAATTACCGCTGAAAGGAGGGTGATAATTCAGGCTGAAAGGAGGCTATGTTTTTCGGTTAAACGGAGGCTAAAATTCAGATTAAAAATGGGGTGAGAATTTAGGCTGAAAGGAGGGTTAAAATTCATGCTGAGCGTGGTGATAAAATTTGGATTGAAAGTAGGGCGTATTTTAGGCCAGCGGGAGGTTAAAAATTAAAGTCTAAATGAGAATTACCGCTGAAAGGAGGGTGATAATTCAGGCTGAAAGGAGGGTATAATTTTCGGTTAAACGGAAAATGGAGTGAGAATTTAGGCTGAGAGGAGGGTTAAAATTCAAGCTGAAACTGTTGATAAAATTTAGATCGAAAGCAGGGCCAAGTTTAGGTTGGCGGGAGGTTAAAAAAATTCAATTCCCGATTAAGTTTGAGAGGAGGCTGAGAATTTTTCCATTTTGAAGAGTCATCGAAATTCCGGATTGAATTCCGGAGGCTGAGAAGTTTGAAAAATTCTCCCCCCTCAACCGAAAGATCGCGGAAAAATTCCGTTCAAAGATATTGCGCACAAAAAAAAAAAAAAAAAAAAAAAAAAAAAAAAACAAAGAAATAAAAGATTAAAAGACTTACTCTTGATCTCGAGATCCTGGGCATAGCCAATTTTCGCCTCGCCGTCACGGGCATTTATCATGTACGAGCGTTTTATCGTATTGTCGTGTGCATCGATCCAGAATACATATTCCATTTTTGGATCGAAATCGATTGCCCGTACCTGTTTCTCGTTCGCCAATACGCTCAGTTGCTCGGCATAGTTTGTCGAGTATGCGCGTATCTCCGAGCCGCTCGAGAACAAAACGAGGGCACGATCGTCGAGAACGCGGCAAACGCCGCTGTGATTGTCGACAAGATGAAAATCATCGCGACACGAGCACGAATAACCGCCCTTGACATTCGTGCACAGCTGTGTGCAGTGATGAGCACCGGTCACGCACTCGTCGATGTCGTCGCAGTGTTTCTGATTTTCGCGCGATATTATGTAGCCGGGATAACAGGCGCATATGTAACCGCTCTCGGTTACGTTCTGGCAATAATGCGAGCAACCGCCCTTGTAATGATCGGTGCAATGTTTGTGCGGATCTGCGAAATTAAAGGGGAAGTTTTTTTTTTTTTTTTTTTTTTTCCCTCTTTCGCGCACCTCAGCAAAGTTTTGCGACGAAGTATATGAAGATAATAATTATAATCAACGCGAATGCGCGGATACTCACAGCAGCCAAGCTCGTCCGACTCGTCGCCGCAATCGTCCGCAAGATCGCACAGTTTCGTTCGTTCGATGCATTTTTTATTGGCGCACTGATACTCCTTTATCGGATCGCACGGGCGTATTCTCTTGGCGCACATTGTCAAATTATTCTCGTCCGAGCCGTCGCCGCAATTGTCGATACCGTCGCAAAGCTGATATCTCGGTATGCAACGATGATTCGAGCATTGAAATCTTCTTATCGGATCGCACGTGAAATTGGCTAAACATGCGCATGAGAGAAGGGGGGGAAAAAAAAAAAAATCGTGCGATAAATATATATATATATATATGAGATTTGAGAAATGAATGATAAAATGCGTGAATTGGTGCGGAAAAATGATGAGATTGACGAGAAAAGAGAAAAACATAAAATGCCGAATATAGAGTTTCGAAAAAATCGTATACAGGACTCACCGCACATTATCGGATCTTCGTCCGAGGCGTCGCTGCAATCGTCACTACCGTCGCAACGATCCGAAAGCGATACGCAGAGATTGTTGGCGCATTGAAAGCGCGATTGGGGACAGTAACGTCCGTCCGGATATCTCGGCGGGCAGCCAATTTCGTCGCTCGCGTCTCTGCAATCGCGCGAACCGTCGCAGCGCAGATACGACGCGATGCAATGACCGCTCGCGCATTGATAAGTGTCGTTCTGACGGCGAACGAGAAAAAGGCAAAAAAAAAAAAAAAACATCGTTTGGATATTTGCGAGAAATATAATTGACCAATCGTGAAAATGAGAATTGAATGATGGTAAAAAAAAAAAAAAGAAACGAAAAGTTTGAGGCAAAAAAAAAAAGCAAAGAAGCATTACGAGAATAAAGGTGGGACGGTAATTGATTGAAGATTGTGCGATAATTAAAAAAAAAAAAAAAAGGTTCGCATGCACGTTGACTCGGAATTGTTTCCTTTTCGCGAAGATTCGTCGATGAAAAACGATATGTGAAAAAAAAAAACTACATTTACCGGATATAATTGAAATTTTTATCGGTCAATTACAATTCGTCGAAGTAATTTGTAATTTTATCTGAAGATAATTACGATTGTTCCGAATAATTGTATTTTTTTTTAAGATACGATTATTCGAGGTAATTGTAATTTTTTCTTCACGATAGTTACGATCATTCGAAGTAACCGTAATTTTTTTATGATCGTCAAAATTATTCAGAGTAATTGTAATTATATTTTTTTAAGATAATTGAAATGACTGGATGAAATTGAATTTCTTTTTTCGATGCATAACAGTTATCTGGAAGTATTGATAATTTTTTCCAGTAAATTACAATAGCTTCAAGTAATCGTACTTTTTTTTCCAAGATAATTGTAAATACTGGAAATAATTAACTATTTCAGTTCGCTGCAATTGCTCGGAGTAGTTGTAATTTTTGTTTAACCATAAATTACAATTACTGGCGATAATTGAATTTTCTTTATGCCCCATTACACTTACCGGCAGTAATTTTAATTACTCCGAGTAACTGTAATTATTCGGACGCATTTTAATTACTTGGAGCAATTGTAATTACTCCGAGTAACTGTAATTATTCGAAGAAATTTTAATTACTCCGAGTAACTGTAATTATTCGAAATAATTTTAATTACTCCGAGTAACTGTAATTATTCGAAGTAATTGTAATTATTCGAAGTAATTTCAATTACTCTGAGTAACTGTAATTACTCGAAGTAATTTTAATTACTTGGAGTAATTGTAATTACTCCGGGTCACTATAATTACTTGAAGTAATTTCAATTATTCCGAGTAACTAATTACTCGAAGTAGTTATAATTACTTGGGGTAATCATAATTTCTCGGAGTAATTTTAATTACACCGAGTAACTGTAATTATTCTACGTAATTTTTATCACTCCAAGTAATTGTAATTACGTCGAAGTAATTGTAATTACTTCGAGTAACTGTAATTATTCTAAGTAATTATAATTACTTGGAGTAATTTCAATTACCTTGAGTACCTGTAATTACTCGAAGTCATTTTAATTACTTGGAGTAATTGTAATTACTCCGGGTAACTGTAATTACTTGAAGTAATTCCAATTACTCCGAGTAACTAATTACTCGAAGTAATTACAATTACTTTGGGTAATCATAATTAATTGGATTGATTTTAATTTCTCGGAGTAATTTTAATTACACCGAGTAACTGTAATTATTCTACGTAATTTTTATCACTCCAAGTAATTGTAATTACTTCGAGCAACTGTAATTATTGTAAGTAATTATAATTACTTGGAATAATTGTAATTACTCCGGGTAACTGTAATTACTTGAAGTAATTCCAATTACTCCGAGTAACTAATTACTCGAAGTAATTACAATTACTTTGGGTAATCATAATTACTTGGATTGATTTCAATTTCTCGGAGTAATTTTAATTACACCGAGTAACTGTAATTATTCTACGTAATTTTTATCACTCCAAGTAATTGTAATTACGTCGAAGTAATTGTAATTACTTCGAGTAACTGTAATTATTCTAAGTAATTATAATTACTTGGAGTAATTTATATTACCTTGAGTACCTGTAATTACTTGAAATAATTTTAATTACTTGGAGTAATTGTAATTACTCCGGGTAACTGTAATTACTTGAAGTAATTCCAATTACTCCGAGTAACTAATTACTCGAAGTAATTACAATTACTTTGGGTAATCATAATTACTTGGATTGATTTCAATTTCTCGGAGTAATTTTAATTACACCGAGTAACTGTAATTATTCTACGTAATTTTTATCACTCCAAGTAATTGTAATTACGTCGAAGTAATTGTAATTACTTCGAGTAACTGTAATTATTCTAAGTAATTATAATTACTTGGAGTAATTGTAATTACTTCGAGTAACTGTAATTATTCTAAGTAATTATAATTACTTGGAGTAATTTATATTACCTTGAGTACCTGTAATTACTCGAAATAATTTTAATTACTTGGAGTAATTACTCGAAGTAATTACAATTACTTTGGGTAATCATAATTACTTGGATTGATTTCAATTTCTCGGAGTAATTTTAATTACACCGAGTAACTGTAATTATTCTACGTAATTTTTATCACTCAAAGGAATTGTAATTACTTCGAGTAACTGTAATTATTCCAAGTAATTTTAATTACTTGGAGTAATTGTGATTGCTACGAGTAACTGTAATTACTCAAAGTAATTTCAGTTACCTCGAGTAACTGTAATTACTCGAAGTAATTATAATTACTTGGAGTAATTTCAATTACTCGGAGTAATCGCGTTGTCCGTTAATTGTTTTGTTTTGTATTGTTTTTTTTTAAATCTTTATCGAAAAATCCAGCAAACTCACCTTGCAGACGTACGCGTGACAGCCAATCTCGTCGCTGTTGTCGCCGCAATCGTCCTCGTTGTCGCATCGCCATCTCGATGCTATGCACTTGCCGTTGCCGCAACGATACTCCGATCTCGAACAATCGCGATATTTTCCCTTGCAAACGGCCTCGGTCTCGTCGCTACCGTCGCCGCAATCGTCCGCAAAATCGCACAGCCATTGCTTCGGCACGCATCTATTGTTGCCGCATTTGTATTCCGTCGTTGTGTCGCACTTCGGACAGCTCTCCGGCAGCTCGTCCGAGCGATCGCGGCAGTCGTCCTTGCCGTCGCAAAACAGCCATTTCGGTATACAACGATAATTGCCATGACCGGGACAACGCTGCCAGCCGGTCGTGCAATTTTTCTGTCGACACAGGTGCGCCGGCTCGTCGCTGTCGTCGCCGCAGTCATTGTCAAAATCGCACATCCACAATTTCGGTATGCACTTGCCGTTCGAGCAACTAAACTCGGTCTTGGCGTCGCACGTACGATTGTCTTGTCAAATTGAAATATTTATATTTATATATATATATATTTTTTTTTGTTTTCAAAAATCAATAACTAAAATTATAATTAAAAAAAAAAAATATATATATATATAAATATTTTTTTTTACTCACGACAAATTGCCGGATCTTCGTCACTTCCGTCCTTGCAATCGGCATCACCGTCGCACTTCCATGACGCGTGTATGCAACGACCGTTCGATTTGCATTTGAACTCGAGCTCGGGACACTCGAGCGAGCAATTTTTCTCGTCGCTGCTGTCGCCGCAATCGTCGCTGCCGTCGCAAACGGTGATGCTCGGTGTGCAATTGCCATTCGCGCATTGAAACGCACCGGGACGACAGACACGAGCCGGGCATTCCGATGATTCGTCCGTTCCGTCCCGGCAATCTTTCTCACCGTCGCATCTGTGGGTGCGAGGGTGCAAAAAAAAAAAAAATATGCAAGCGTAAACGCGTGAATTGACGCTCGAATGATTGAAAAAAAATGTAAAATTTGAGCGAATCACCTGAAAAATTATTGCGCAACTGCAACGCAAAGTTGAACAGGGAAAATTTATTCGACTAATTAATCAGGCCCTTCAATACAATTACGCGAAGCAGTTGTAATTAAAAAAAAAAAGAAAAACAAGATTTCCAATTGCTCGGATCAATTGTAATTTTTTGTAAATTAAATTTCAATTGTTTGAAGTGATTTTAATTTAAAAAAAAAATTTAATCACAATTACTCGAGAAAATCGAAATTTTTCTTCAACATAATAATTAAAATTGCAGGAAATTATTGTTATTATTTTTATTAAATTAATTACAAATACTTCGATAATTATAATTACACGAAGTAA
Organism: Rhorus exstirpatorius; assembly: GCA_963564615.1. Taxonomy (NCBI): domain Eukaryota; kingdom Metazoa; phylum Arthropoda; class Insecta; order Hymenoptera; family Ichneumonidae; genus Rhorus; species Rhorus exstirpatorius. The sequence goes on from OY751318.1 coordinate 11,721,011, forward strand.
TTGTAGTTAAAAAAAAAAAAAAGATTTCCAATTACACGGATCAATTGTAAATTTCTCCATAAATTTTTCAAACAATTGTAATTTTTTGTAAATTAAATTCCAATTGTTTGAAGTGATTGTAATTAAAAAAAAAATTTAATCACAATTACTCGAGATGATCGAAATTTTTCATCATAATAATTACAATTGCTGGAAATTATTTTTATTATTTTGATTAAATTAAATTACAAATACTTCGAGTAATTCGTAATTGATGATTAATTACGATACTGTCCATCCATGGATTCGGGCAGGAAAAATTACTCCGCTAATTGATTACTATTTTCGTCGCGATTACTCCGAGCAATTGTAATTATCGTCATTAATCATGATTCATCGAAATATTAGTAATTTTTTTAAAATAAATCGCAATTGTTCCAAGTAATTGCGATGAAAAAAAAAAATCTAATTACAATTACTGGAAATTATTGTAATTTTTTATTAAATTGAATTACAAATACTTCGAGTAATTCGTAATTGATGATTAATTACGATATTGTTCATCCATGGATTCGGGCAGGAAAAAATTACTCCGCTAATTGATTGCCATTTTCATTGCAATTACTTCGTGTAATTTGTAATTTTGCTTAATTACAATTACTCGAAATAATCGTAATTTCTTATTAAATCAAATTATAAATACTTCGAGCAATTCGTAATTGATGATTAATCACGATATTGTTCATCCATGGATTCGGGCAGGAAAAAATTACTCCGCTAATTGATTATTATTTTCGTTGCCATTACTCCGAGTAATTGTAATTTTTTAAAATTACAATTGCTCGAAATAATTGTAATTCTCGACATTAATCACGATTCATCGAAATATTGTTAGGTAAATGTTTTTTAAACAAATCGCAATTATTCCAAGTAATTGTGATGAAAAAAAAAAAAAAAAAAAACATTAATTACAATAATTTCTAGTAATTGTAATCAATTTTTTTTTTTTTCATCAAAATTACTTGAAACAATTGCGAATTATTTTAAAAAATTACTCGCATCAATCGATCACCATTTTCATTACGATTGGCTTCAGGTACACATGTAATTTTCCCAAATTACAATTACCCAGAGTCCTTGTAATTTTTTTTTCCCCCCCTCAGCTCTTCGTACGCACGAAATAATGAAAATTAATTTCCCCCAATCGCACGATCCTCATTTTGTTTTTCTTTTTTTTTTTTTCTCCCAATCAACCGAAAAAATATCTTTAATTTCGTCGAGACAATTCGAAATTTCGATACTCACTTCCAGAACCATGGAATACATTTTTCCTCGGGTGGCCCGCAGCGATGCTGACCCGCCGTGCAATTAGCCAAACACGTTTTTCCATCCTTGTCAAGGCTAAACTGATTCGGGCACATGCACTTGTACGACGTTACACCCGGCTGGCCGTAACCCTCGAGCAGATACGAGCTGGCCGGTGGCGCGATCAGGCAAAGATGCGAGCAGCCACCGTTGTTCTTGGCGCATGGATTCGCGTACGGAAGCTGTCGCAGCGGATGATACGCGTGTATGTCGTAAGGGCGATGCGTCGTGTTACGCAGAATCGTCAAATGTTGACCCGTAAATTTGTCGGCTTTGCTTATCGCCTTGAGATTCCAGTCGGTCCAGTATATCGAATCGTCGAAAATCGTTATGGCAAATACGTGAGGCACCGTTGCACCGGACAGTACGATACGACGATTGTGTCCCTCGAGATCGGCAAACGCGATGTAATCGAGATGGGCATCGGCCCAAAATATTTTGTCGGTAAAGTAATCGATTGTCAGGGCATTCGGCCAGGCTATGTCGTCCTCCCATGTGAGAATTTGGGTAAAGTTACTCCCATCCATACCCATTTTTCCGATATAAGCCTGTGGTGATTGAAGATTTTTTTTGTTCTTTCATCCATTCGTATATATTGCAATTAATTAATTAAATTTTCTTCAATTAATTTAATTAATTAATTAAATTTTCTTCAATTAATTTAATTAATGAATTAAATTTTCTTCAATTAATTTAATTAATTAATTTAATTTTCTTCAATTAATTTAATTAATGAATTAAATTTTCTTCAATTAATTTAATTAATTAATTTAATTTTCTTCAATTAATTTAATTAATGAATTAAATTTTCTTCAATTAATTTAATTAATTAATTTAATTTTCTTCAATTAATTTAATTAATTAATTAAATTTTCTTCAATTAATTTAATTAATTAATTTAATTTTCTTCAATTAATTTAATTAATGAATTAAATTTTCTTCAATTAATTTAATTAATTAATTTAATTTTCTTCAATTAATTTAATTAATTAATTAAATTTTCTTCAATTAATTTAATTAATGAATTAAATTTTCTTCAATTAATTTAATTAATTAATTAAATTTTCTTCAATTAATTTAATTAATTAATTAAATTTTCTTCAATTACTTTAATTAATTAATTAAATTTTCTTCAATTAATTTAATTAATTAATTAAATTTTCTTCAATTAATTTAATTAATGAATTAAATTTTCTTCAATTAATTTAATTAATTAATTAAATTTTCTTCAATTAATTTAATTAATTAATTTAATTTTCATTCTTTTATCCATTCGTATATTGCAATTAATGATAACAGTGATAATGATTATGATAATTTGACGAATGGAAATGTCACTGTATCGCTAATTAATTCATTTGAATTTAACCAAAAAAAAAAAAAAAAAAAAAAGATCGATTCCATCGAGTAGCAAAAAGTAACCGGCAAATATCGACTTGGTAATTTTCCGTTTATGTAATTTAACGATCCTAATTGCGAACGATGAATCCTTATTTCGTAATTAAAAAAAACTTACCTGAAGGTGCCACGAGGTAAAGTAGAGATATCCGGTGCCCGGATGTACGACGATAGCGCGCGGATCGGCAATGCCGCTCTGCAGGGTCTTTCTGTTCGAGCCATCGAGCTCGGAAACGTCGAGATGCTTGGCATGCCTGTCCAGCCAATAAAGCTTACGCCCTACCCAATCGATCGCTATCCCCTCAAGGCCCAGACTGTCGTGTCGTATTATAACCTCCCTGTCACCTCCGGCCAATGGAGCTCTGACAATCATAAAAGTTATCCAATTCCAATTGAAAAAAAAAAAAAACTTTTTTCCAGCTCGAATTTGAAAACAAAAATTCAAGCTCTTGTCACGAATTTATTTTACAAATACGAGACGCAAAACGTTCACTCCGGGCTAAAAAGTCCCAAAAGCTTGAGTTTGTTGAGAATTTTTTTTTTTCGTTAATAGAAAATATTAAAAAAAAAAAAAAAAACCAACGAGTCAGAAAAAATTCTCGAATTTTCATTTTCGAGGATTCGCTAGGATGATCGAGGAAAAAAATCAGCGAGACAAAGTAGCGAAAGATGAAAATTAAAATGTTGTTGTTGTTGTTGTTTTTTTTCTCGTAAATCATACCTGTAAATCATTTTTGCGGTGACGTCACAGAAATACAACATCCGATCGGTATAATCGGCATCGAGGGCAACGACATTTATGAGATCCTGATGCATCACGCTATAGCGCGTCGCATCGCTCGACATATTTCTGACGTAATATTTATTGGTAAATATGATCCATGGCTCGATATTGTCGCGACGCTTGCACGTGTGCTCGTCGGCTGCGCGCTCGTACCAGCGCTCGTTGCACTTGCAATAATAGCCGCCCGGTGTATTCTCGCACTGCTGGCTGCAGACCTGCGGCGTCTCGATGCACTCGTCAATGTCGAGGCATGCCTTGCCATCGTCGAGGAGCTTGTAGCCCGTATTGCAGGCGCAATAATAGCTCGTGGGCGTGTCGATGCATCGATGGCCGCACTGATTGAGCTCGGTGCGCAGGCACTCGTCGACGTTGCAATGAGCCGGCTCGTCGCTCTCGTCCGAGCAATCCGGCTCTTTGTTGCACACCAATTGTTGATCGATGCACGCACCGTTCGCGCATTGAAATTCATTTGGATTCGGGCACGTGTTGTTCTTACCTTTTGCAGCTGTGAATTTTCATTTAACATCGTAATCTCCAAAATTCGAGCACGAAAAAATACATTTCTTCGGTGTGTCAATAATTGTTTTTTTTTTTTCGAAAAATTAATGCAATTTTACACGTGAAAAAACTTCTGCGAGAATAGGGCTCATGTGATGACCGATTGTGGATACGAATTATGTGAGTTTCCTGTCGCCGAAATTGCTCGAAAAAAAAAAAGAGAGGAAAGAAAGAAAATTATACTCACGACATCCAACCTCGTCCGATCGATCGCCACAGTCGTCCTGTCCGTCGCAATGAAATTGTTTTCTTATGCACTTGAAATTTTGACAAGTGAATTCCTGTGCGGTGCACGTCTTGTACTGGGTATTGCAGAATTTTCCCTCGTCACTGCCGTCGCCGCAGTCGTTGTCGTGATCGCACAGCCAATTGCGATTTAGGCAACGTCCGTTGTTGCACGTGAATTGATTTTCCGCGCACGGTATAGGCGGCGGACAGTGATGAAGGGTTACATTTTCATCGGCACCGTCCACGCAGTCGGGATCACCGTCGCACAGCCATTTTTTCGGTATACACTGAGCTCGACTCCAGACTTTGTTGGCCGTGCACGTAAACTCGGTCTCCTCGTCGCATTTACGATCGTCTGATAAAGAATACGAAGCACGAGTTCGCGATGTATTCGCATACAAAGTTACAAAATTAACGTGTCAATCCCCTTCTCGGGCTAGACAGGAAGCTATTTCAATGGGAATATGATAGACAAAACCGAATGGCACATTCGAAAGTTCTATCCGAAAGTTTACTGCCAAAAACACCTCTGACCAATAACACTTCTACTCGATAACATCTCTACCAATTAATCCTCCTCGCCCTTATGTCTTGTAGACTCGTTTTATGGTATACTTGTGAAATTTGATAGGGTCGTTCGGAATGCTTTAATTCGAGAAAATAATGTTATCGAGTAGTGAATTATCTGTCAGATTTGTAAATGTGCCAACTCTTGACCAAAAGTGGCGATAACCCCTTATAAAATATTGCTAGACGAGAAATGAGAAGAATAAAATATACTCACTGCACTGATGACGTTCGTCCTCGTCGGAATTATCCAGGCAATCGTTATCACCGTCGCATATATAAATTCTCGGTATGCAATTGCCATTGTCGCAAGTGAACAAATCACCGAAGCAAGTGCGTCCCTCGGACTGACAGTAGCCCGGTGGTTCGTCACTTCCATCGAGACAATCGTCATCACCGTCGCAGTACCATGTCGCCGGTATGCAACGATGATTCGGACAACGGAAACTATTTTGCGGACACGTTCGCTGAGCACAGTGCAACGGATCCTCGTCGCTGTTGTCACCGCAATCGTTGTCACCGTCGCAAAGCCAATATGGCTCGACGCATATGTTCGTTGATTTGCACTGCAAATGATTCAGCGGGCACGTATTGTTTCTCGGACAACGCTCCTGTGTCTCGTCCGATGTTACATTGTCCTTGCAATCGTTGACACCGTTGCACACCTGATTCGTTTAAAAATAAGTTATTCCTGCGATGTACGTTTTTTTTTTTCGTTGTTGTTGTTGTTGTTCTTCTTTTATTTGAGGCAAAAACAAGACTACTGCTGGAATTTAGGCTCTCAGAACACGAAAAAAAAAATCCCGAAATTTCAGAACTGAAAGTCATCAAGGGAAGCCTGATGGACCCTCCGGCTATTCCCTCAACCAAAAAAGCACTTTTAAGTACTTCTCATATACGATAGAGTTGAAATTTGATATAGGTTTATTCGGAAAATCAAAAGACGTTATTGGATAGTGAAGTTTCGGGTATAGTGTCGTAAATGTGCCGCTGCGCCTACCTGTACTTGTGGTATGCAACGATAATTGGCGCAGGTGAATTCACCAGCTGCGCAAGGCGGATAAACGCATCCTTCCTCATCGCTGCCGTCTTTGCAATCATTCTCGTGATCGCACTTCCACGTTTTGAAGATGCAACGACCGTTGTTGCAGCGAAATTCGGTCGGGCTGCACGAATGATAGGCGCAATAATTCGTATCCTCGTCCGATCCATCGCCGCAATCGTCATCACCGTCGCAAGACCACATTCGTGATATGCAACGTCCATTTCGACACGCGAATCTATCGGAGGCGCATGTAACGTTTTTCGACACGCACATACGATCCTCGTTGACCAATCGACTGCTGTCGTCGCACTTGCACTCGGCGGTTGTTTTCGGACCCGGATGACAGGACTGATCACAGCCACCGTTGCTTATGTTGCATGGATTGACGTTGCAGCGCTGTCGATCCGCCGAAAATACATGAAGATCGCGCGGCGAATCTTCCAGCCTTTTGACCAGCTCGACCTTGTCGGATCCGGTATATTTTTCGGCTCTGTATACACCCCTTAATTGAAGATCCGTCCAATATATGTGCTCGCGAAATACCGTTATCGCGAATGGATAAATCGTCGCGCTCACGAGTACCTCGCGATTCTTTCCCTCCAAATCGGAACGTTCGATCTTTTCTCTCACGGCGTCGGTCCAATAGAGCATACGATCGTCATAATCGATCGCCAAGCCACTCGGTTGCGAGAGATTCTTGTCGACGATTGCCTTCTTCAATGATCCGGCCATTGTCGTACGGAAAATCTTGCCCGATGTGCCGAAACGACCCCAGTCGGTGAAGTAGAGATAACCGAAGCAAGGATCTACGACTATGGCGCGCGGTCGATCGACCCGTGCGATCATCACCAAATCCGAGCCATCGATATTCATCGCGTATATACTGTTGTTGGATGAATCCGTCCAGTAAACCTTCTTCTGCGTCCAATCATACGATATACCTTCGGGATTGATGCCTTTGCTTACCAGAGTATGCATGTCCGCTGTCGATGGATTGTCCGCTTGCATCCATGCAATTTTCGCCCATGGCCTTATCTGCGTGAAGAGCAATTTTTTATCCTCGTAATCAAAGTCAACGCCCACGACATTCGTCAGATTACCGACCGGCTTGAACGGCACATTCGTCGATTGTGGATCCAAATTTATGGCCCGTATCTCCGTTCTCGTTGCGAAAACCAGATATTCCTGTATGTTCTCGCACTTGCGTCGATCGGCCGATAATTTTCCCGTTGCACAGTCGCACTTTGGATCTGTCTCGGCTGGAAAAGCGAAGCACAGCTGTTCGCAACCGCCATTAGGAATTTTGACGCAAGGATTGTTCTCGTCCATCGGTTGACTGATCTTGTCGTAAATCGCGATATCCCGTAGTTTCGATAAATTCGTACGCAATCGCGTTGGTAGACTTATGTCACCGGGTGACTTGCTGGCTTTGAAGATCGTCATGAGATTTCGGTCGACCCAATAAACCTCGGAGCCATAAATCGCAATGCCCATGGGATTCGGTAGATTACGTCTTATCACCTGTTGATTGCCACCAGACCACGATACCTTTTGTATCATATCGAGCTTCGAATCCACCCAGTAAACGTCGTGAGTCAGTGGATCGATCGTTATGTCACGCGGTGTACTGATACCCGATGTCACCATTGGCGACCAATTGCTGCCGTCCAAATTGGCCTTACCGATTCTCGGATATTGCCCATAATCGATCCAATAGAGCATTCGTTTTATCGGATTTACCGCGAGTTCTCGCGGTGTATCAGCCGTTGTCTTGACCAGCACTTTTCTATTGCTTCCGTCCATACGGCAAACCTCCACGTAATTGTCATGCGGAAATACATTTGAGAAATAAAGATTTCCGGCTATCCAATCAATGGTCAAACCTCGAATACCGTTCGAACCAATTCCATACTTGATCACAGGCTGTAATTCCGTTCCATTCGGGCGTATACGGAATATACCATTCCAGACTCCGCGATTAAATTCCACCCAGTATATCCAATTTGCCGCGTAATCAACGTCAACGTGCAGTATATGATGTCCCGTGCCGGCTATCGGTACCATCGCCTCCTTGGCGTCCTCGAGGCTGTAGCCACGAGCGACATCGAGCTGCGAAACAACGGCGAATGTCTTGAAGGCTTCGCACTTTGTATCACTGATTTTACGATATTCCATGCCACAGGCGCATACCCGCGTTCCACCCGACGAGGGTAGACATATCTGTTCGCAGCCACCGTTCATAAAGAGGCAGGGATGCGATCCGCTGACGCGTTTCTTGTAAATCACCGCTGTCTTCAGTGACGAATCGTTTTCGACGATGATCATGGGATTTTTACCATCCGGCAAATCGACTCTCTCGATCTTGTCGTACTTTGGATCGAGATAGTACAATTTCGAGTCATGAACCGCGAGAGATTTCGGCAACGCTATATTGTTCACCTCCGACAGTATAGTACGTATATTTTGACCGTCGGTCGTCATGCTCTTGACGAAGCTCGGAAATTGCGAGCTAAAATAGATCATTTTGCTGGGTATATCGATGGCAATTGCCTCGGGTAGATTAACGTTCTCCACGAGTATCAGAGAATTCGTACCGTCCATATTCACGCGAGCGATCTTTACGGGCACACCGAAACCACCCTCGTCCACCCAGAATATGTGACCCTCGATGGGATCGACGCACATCGATTTGGGCTTAGCCACGGAAGTTTTGTTGCCGTCGTTTGCGAGAACGATCGTTCTGTAACGTACATCACCGTCGATCTTGATAGCTTCGATGTTCGAGGCATACTTGTTACCGATGAATAAATTCCTACCGAGCCAATCGAACGCCATTGTCGATGGTGCACCAACGATACCCGTGTCACCAGCCGCATTTGGGAATTCCGTACGATTCCCACCCTGATACAGTATCGTGTAGATCGTGCCGTTCTCATCGTCACCTTCCTTCTGCTGCAGCCAATAGATCGTACGATCGCGTCTGTCATAATCGATCACGGTGCCACCCTCTACACCGACAACTGGCCATATGTAACCGGCTCTGCTGTCACTCGGTGTCAGTGAAACATCGACTATTTGTGAACCACGAAGTACCATAAGATACGGGGTCTCGTCCTCGATGCAACGACCATTCGTCAATAATTTCCAGCCGGCGAAGCATTTGCAGCTATAGCCCTGCTCGTTGCTCGGTGAGAGCAGGCAAACGTGCTCGCACGATGCATTAGCGCATGGATTGGCTGTAATTTGTTGTAGAACCGGATGATGAACGTGTATGGAGAGCGGTTGCGATATCAAATGTGATACGACCGTTTGATTGGTGCCATGAAATTTGTGAGCGGATAGAACACGATTGAGCTGTCTGTCGGTCCAATACATGATATCCTCGAATAACGTTAGAGAATGCGGATGAAGAAGATAGTGCGAGCTAGCCAGTACTTGAATACGTCCGCTACCGTCGTACAGACACGTATCGATAAAATCGAGTTTACTGTCGGCAAAGTATACCCTCTTGTTGGCAATATCAAGAGCCAGACCGTTGGGCCAGTAGATCTTTGTGCTTATTATCGTCGAGCGATTGGAACCGTCCATTCCGATTCTCTCGATACGAGGATTTTCTCCCCAGTCAGTCCAGAAGAGCCATCTCGCGTCCGGTCCAGGATCGAGGCACATGCCGCGCGGTTGCGTTATATTCTCCTTGACCAGTACCATTCTATTTTGTCCCGTTTCCTCGGCGACCTCGATCGTATTAAGCTTGGAATCCAGCCAGTAGAGTTTCTTATTGATCCAATCGTAAGCGAGACCCTCGACGAGATCGAGACCCGTTGACACGACATCCTGCGGATCGCCGCCTCTCTCGAGACGCGATATTTTCTTTAATTTCATGTCCGACCAGAATATCGTACCGGTGTGCATATTACTTGCCGTCGCCACGACATTCTCAACGTTTATCGGCACTCTCTCGAGCGCGAGATCCTGCAGATCGGCCACGAGAATCGTGTGCCTGTTGGATATAATGAGAAACGCGGCGCTATGATTGTACGCCTTGCACGTACGATTGTCAATCTCGAGGGTATAACCATCGACGCAACTGCAGGCGAAACTGCCTTTGGTGTTGGTGCATGTCTGCGAACATCTACCCGGTGGTTCGCACTCGTTGAGATCCTGACAGGTGTAACGATCGTCCGATAGTTCCTCGCCCTCTGGGCATGTGCATTGCGCTCCCAGGGGTGTCTTTATGCAGTCGTTGCTGCACAAGCCAGCCTGATGCATGCACTCGGCGAGATCACAACCGAGGCCCTCGTCAGCGCCATTCGGACAATCGGGCTTACCGTCGCAGACACTGCTGACATTGACGCATCGATCCGTGACATTGGGACACTTCCACTGATGCGAATCGCACTTGAAGGGCGGTCGTCCACAAGCGTGCAAAAGTGGATCCTCGTCGGAGCCATCGCCGCAATCGTCCTTACCGTCGCATATATAAGTTTTAAACACGCAAGGCTTGTCAGCCGGATATTTACACTTGAAATAGCCGGCTTCGCATTCTTCGCTCTGTCGCGAACACGAATCCGGCTCGTCGGATTTGTCCTGACAGTCGTGCATACGATCGCAGTACCAATTTTTCGGTATGCAGACACCCGAGCTGACACACTGAAATTGCGTCTCGGGATTGCACTCGTCGGGTGCCAGTCTTGGACAACCGATCTCGTCACTGCCGTCATTGCAGTCCGAAAGACCGTCGCACTTGTACGAATCCGTGATACACGTTTTACGATCGTGACACGTGAATTGCGTGCTCAGACAGGTCACCGGTGGGCAATCCTTCTCGTCCTGTAGATCGAAGCAATCGTTATCACCGTCGCATACCCAAGACTGCGGTATACAATTGCCGGATTTCGGGCAGGTGAATTGAAAGTATGCGCATGTCTTGGCAGCGCAAAAGACACCCTCGTCGGAGCTATCGCCGCAATCATTTTCCGAATCGCATTTCCACGATGCCGGTATACAACGATTGTTGTCACATGCGAATTGACTGGCGCTGCATGTTACATTCGGACAGCCAGCCTCGTCGCTGTGATCGCCGCAATCGTTCTCGGAATCACAGCGAAAATTAGCGGGTATGCATCTACCGGATTTACATTGAAACTCGTTTGTACGACAGGTAGGTTTCGTGCAATTTCTCATTTCGTCGCTATTGTCGAGACAATCGTCGTCACCGTCGCATACCCAAGATTGCGGCACGCAGCGCTGATTGGCGCAAGTAAAGTCACCGGTGTTCGGACAAGCCTGAACCGGTGGCTCGGATACCGGATCCGAGGTGCAAACTCCATCCACGGTGAGTCTCTCGCCATAGGGACAACCGCATACACCGGTCAAGATTCGTCCACCCGGACGATTCGTCGTATTTTGGGGTATAGCGAAACATAATTTTTCACAGCCACCGTTGTTTATCGAGCAGGGATGCTTCGAGGTTGGGGCCTGTACGTCGCGACTGAATATCTTAACGCCGTAAAGACGATTGGTCGCTGGTTCACGCACCAATATACTCTCCTGCTCGCCCGTCTCCTTGTGCAAACGTATTATCGCGTCAAGTCGCCAATCCGTGATATACATCCATTGCTCGTGTATCGCTATCGAGAATGGATGTCTGATGAGACGCGAATTTACGGTTCTAACGTCACCACCGTCGAGATTCGAGTGCTGAACGTGATCCAGAAGAGCGTCGCACCAGTACAAACGATCCTTCGTGAAATCAATGGCAAGGCCGTTGGGCCAGCCGAGCGTCAGATTCTTGAATACCACGAGATTCGAGCCATCGGCGTGTGCTCTGCTTATGTTGGCCGGACGATCCCACTCGGAGAAGAATATATAACCGTGATTCGGATGTATCACGATTGCCCTGGGTCTCTTGAGATTTCTCAGTAGCGTTCTGCGATACGTGACGTTTCTCGTGCTAAGCACATTCAGCGTACCTTTGCGCGAATCAATGTAATAAAGATTCTTCGCTGCCCAATCGACGGCCAGACCCTCGACTCCCTCGTTCTGACTGGCCAGCACGATCTCGCGTCCCTCGCCATTCTGATGCACCCGATAGATAACGTCCTGCAGCACATCGCTGTAATATATGTATTGCTCGTGGGCATCATAATCGAGGCCCACGAATCTGGCGCGACGCGAGACAACGGGCAATATGGCATCGCTGAAACCCTCCGTGACTGGCTCGAGAACGCGTCCCTTGATGAAACGTTGCTGCGAATACATCAGGAATTCCTGAACGAGTATGCAATTGCGCAAATCATTCGACAGTCTCCAGCCGATATTGCAAGCGCAACGATAGCCCAGACCGCTCTCGCGTCCACCGGCCGCGGTTACGATGCACATGTGCTGACAGCCACCGTTGTTATTTCCGCATGGATTCTTCACTGCACCGGCCATTTGTGCGAGCGGATGAAGAATCTTGATGGCTTTGGTGTCGCGTATCTTGAACAACGTTTGTATCGAATATTCGCCCTCGGTTTTGTCCATACTCAGCAATGCCTGCTTCGTTATGTCCGTCCAGTAGACGCGATTCTCAAAAACTGCGAGTCTCACGGGTGCCGGAAGCTGCAAGCCCCGTAGTACCATTACCCTTTTGGCCCCGTTGTAGTCAGCCGTTTCGATATAATCGAGAAGCGAATCGCACCAGTATATTCTCTTCGCGGCAATGTCAACGCTAACACCAACGACATTGTAGGCAGCTTCGGATATAACCGGATGCGTCGAACTACCGTCCATATTCGCCCGTAATATTTGCTTGCTATCGGCAATGAACATAATACCGACCGTAGGATCAAGGGCAATGTCCGTTGGATTCGTAAGATTGGAATCAAGCGCTATACCATGATAACGTCCATCAAGCTCGAAAACATCGATCTTTTGTACCATCGAATCGACAACGTAGAGCTTCAAACCGATAAAATCTATCGCTATTGAGACCGGTGACCATGCACCCGGCAATGATATTGCAACATCGGGCGCACTGTCGCGCGTCGTGTGCTTCGTCAATGATTGCGAATGTATTCTGCGGGTCTTCACGTCGCTCCAGTACAACATTCCGGTTGTGTATAAATAATCTATACCACTCGCGCCCGTTGTATTGGCGATTATCTGACGATTCTCACCCGTCGAATCCATCTGCCATATTGCGCTACCCTGGGCTAGCAAAAGCTCCATTGGCCGCGTGTCAAAAGCCCGACACTTGTTGCGATCGTGCATCATGTAACCATCGGCGCACGAACATTTGTACGAACCGTCTGTATTCTCGCATAACTGCTCGCAGAAACCCCATTCCGCGCACTCGTCCCTGTCTACATAAAAAAAAAAACAAAAACAAAAACAAACAACGAAAATCGTAAAGATTATGATGATTATGATTTATAGGTTGTCACAGACGGTGACCAGGTCCGATGAATTCAAGGTAGGATACCTTTTTTGAGTACTTAATTTATTAATTATTGATTTGATTTATGGGCTAATTTTTTTTATGATCAACATATTACGGGAGCATGATCCTCAATTTTTAGCCAAAAATATTAAAAATCAATAAAGTTATGATTTTTCTTGGCCCTTTGAAGCACGCATTTTTCTGATGACTGCATCATCATAAAAACTATTGCATTATAAGTTTTTGGGGTCGCTGATTACGAATCTGTTATCAGATTTTTTAAATTCAAAATGGCGGATCCAATATGGCGGACCGAATTCGTAAAATTAACTCCGACTTTGACGAAAACTGGTAGGTATGGGTTTTTGGGGTCGCTGATTACGAATCTGTTATCAGATTTTTGAAATTCAAAATGGCGGATTCAATATCATAAACAGAAATTTTAGTCTTCCCAGTATACGTTCCCGCCATCAGCCTCACCAAATATCCAATATCTCCTATTTCGAAAACGTAAAAGTATACCTCGTAGTAATTATTGATCCTTTCAATCGTTGTGTACATGTTTCTGCTACAACTAGCCATTATATTCGACAATAAGTGCTGCCTGCGATATTTAATGCCATGATAAATTTGAACAATCTTACCACAATATTGCGATAAGAGACAAAAAAAACCTCTACATACTAATTTGTACCACAATCAGAGTTAATGTTACGAATTTGGTCCGCCATATTGGATCGGCAATTTTTAATTTCAAAAATCTTAAAACAGATTCGTAATCAGCGACCCCAAAAACCCATATACATACCAATTTTTATCACAATCGGAGTTGATTTTACGAATTCGGTCTGCCTCATTGGATCCGTAATTTTTTAATTTAAAAAAATCTGACAACAGATTCGTAATCAGCGAACTATATATGTACCAAGTTTCGAAAGAGTGCGCTGAAAACTTTTTTAGTTAATGCATTTTCATTGCAACGGGTGACTTTTTCACTAAGAAGTTTATAATTATTAACAAATTTACAAGAAACTTCAAATGACTGAGAATAATTTTCAATTTTCTAACGTATTATTATTGTACATTTACAAAAAAAAAAACCACAAAAATCGAAAAAAAAATTAGATAAGGATTAAGAAAAATATGATTAAAAAATAAATTTATTCATTTTGAATAAGAAGTTTCTTCTTTTTCAATGGAATGTAAATAAAAAAAAAGTGGCAATAACGAGAACAACGGTAATGAAAAAATATGAAAGAGTGACTGAATTGTCCGACCGGTAGTAAAAACGTTTCAACGACATGACCGTGACACTAACCTATGCACTCGCTCGAATCGTTGGCCAAAACTCGTCCCTCCGGACAGTAACACATTCCACCGGTCAACGATGCCTGACACTTGTACTGACAAGCCAGACTGTCGCACATGCTCATAGCTGAAATAAAAAAAAACAATTAAGACGTTTTTTTTTTAGATTGACGAGCGAATTAATATTACTATTGCTACTTGTTTATTTATTTTTAGACGCAAAGCATGATTTTCATTAAATTCTAGAAATTTTATCGATAGAAAAAATTTCGAATCATATTTAAATGAAAGAAAAATAAAACTTACAACATGCGCTACTCTCGTCGGTGCCATCGGCGCAATCGGGTTTTCCATCGCAAACTTGAGATCTCGGTATGCACGTTGGTTTCCCATCGGCACCCTTGGGGCAGGTAAATTTATTGGCGCTACAGGCGCTCGTGTGACAAAAATTTTCATCCGAACCGTCGTGACAGTCGTCGTAACCGTCGCAACGAAATGCCAATGGTATGCACAATGCATTTGTGCATCTGAATTGATCGCTCGAGCAGAGTGGAAAACCTGTTGATTATATTTTCAAATAAAGTGAAAAATTCATCATTATGGGCTTTGAAATTCCGAATTTTCGAGCCCTTTTGTGAATTTGGTTTTTTAAATTTATATTGTTACGCACTGCAATATTCCTCGTCGCTGTTGTCACCGCAATCGTCGCGATGATTGCAGCGAGCCGATGGCTCGATACAGCGCTGCGTCGAGTTGCAACGAAACTGATCGAGACTGCAGGGTGCTTTGAGCCCGCTATCGCAATTCTCCTCGTCTTTTCCATTTCTGCAATCGAGATAACCGTCGCATCTCTTCTGCTTTGGTATACAGTGCTCGAGGCTCGTACTCGCCTCGCCCTGTGCCTTCGTCGCTGATGTGCACTTGAAATCGTCCGCCTGACACTTTCTGTAAGCTGGTTTAACATTTCGTTCGTTTGCTCATATTAGTTGGATGAAAAAAAAAATTCAATTCAATTCAAGGATTCGAAAAACATTTATTTGCTTTCATTATTATTAATTTTTTTTTTTAATTATTTTACTGGATTTATTGACGAATAAAATTTGAAAAATAACAATAATTCGTAAATAAATACGCAAATAGCAAGATATATTGTTCTTCGAGAGACTTCGAGGCTGCCCAAAAGTACGGAATTCCCAAAAAAGTTACAGCCCTTGGAAAAAATGTCCTTCAAATATTCCAAAATTAACACGAGCGAAAAAAAAACCCGATCAATTCCCATCAAAGACCAATTTGTTCGAGCAAATAATAATTTACTTATTTAAAAAACAATTTATTTCAATTTTTTTTTTTTTCTCGACGTAGATTACTATTCTTCTCGATCAAAAAAATTAAGACAAATAAAAATTCGTGTATTCCGAGGGGGGAAAAAAATGGCTTTATTAACGTAGAAAAGAGCGATGAGACATTACGTTTCAATTAAAGTTCCGTGTCAGCGAGAGCGTTGGGCAAAATTAAATTGACCGGAGCGTAGAGACGAGAGTGTGTGTCTCCGAGCCATGACTCTCGGAATAACGACTTCTTTAGCGAAGGTCGTAAAATTGCGGTTCGTATATAAAATGCGCCATCTCTCTCTCTCTCTCTCTCTCTCTCTTTCTCTCTCTGTATTAGTGTCAAAGGAAAAATTGCTCGTTCGCGGACTTGCACGAATTTTCCGAAAAAAATTTTCCTCCTGTGAGACTCGTCACATGGGCATGTGTGTCTGTGTGTGTGTACAAGGTCTATTAATTGCTATTTACGTCTCGACGGATGTCTGAGGATGCACCTGTGGCACAAGTGCGACGCTCTCGTCGATCGATCCAAACGCGTTTTTTTTTCCTTTTAATAAATTGCAAAATGACGTTTAAACGATCATCAAACGAGAGGATTAATATTTCTCATTTCGTAAAGAAATTAAATTAAAAAAAAAAAGATCTCTCTGACATCTGGAACAACAAATATATACAGTCAATTTTTTAATAAATAATTCGAGAACGTTTTATTGTTGTTCATTGACGCGATAATTTTGTAATAAATAAATAAAAGTATGCGTGGCTCGTTCAAAGCCTTGAAGACACACACGTACATTTCTCTTGACATTTTTCGATGAATGAAAAATTAATGCACGAGAGAACAGCCCAACCCTTATATATATATATTTATAATATTCACCGCTATACAGATTGGTCGTCGTGCGTATATACATATATTTTAATTCTTTAATCTATCCAGGTTGACCGATCGATCGGAACGATCTTATAACATATACTCGAAGCCCGTTATGCGACCCTGTAGCTTGACAGGAGAAAAAAAAAAGGAAAAAAGGGGAAGAGAGAGAAATGCAATGTGGACGGAGGAAGGTTGTTCGCCCACGCAATAAATCCAATATATATATTGAAACCCTGTAGGTTCGATGGAATTCAATTTATTGTCATGAAAGTTTAATGGAAAAAAGTAACAAACGCACTTGGTTCGTCATAATCGAATCGAAGATTTATTTTGCTCGAATGCCAATAATAAAATGCCAAACTTGATGAAACTTTGATAAATTTACGTTGATTTGGTTTTTTTTTTTTAATTTAAATTCTTTTTTTTTCCACTGGCTGCAATTTTATTCGAAAATTTCAATTAATCGATTCGTCCGTTATATCGAATGAATTTAATGGTTTGCAGGGACGACTGACAGCTTTGACTATCGAAAATTATTTAAATGCATCATTAAAGTAACGAATGGTTTACCCACTCGTTATTTGCACCAAATACGAGAGAATTTTTGCTCGTTATTATTGCATACAGATACGAATAAATTCACACTCGTTATTTGGTTCAAGCTCGGATGTCGTAAAATATCGGATATCGAGCGAGAATACATTGACACTTGTGTCGAATAAACAGTTGAAAAAAAAAAATAATAATTCAATCATATTTCAAAAACAAATGAGAAGCGGAAATTCACTCGTAATTCAATGAAATAACGAGCAAGAATCTCGCTCTTCGCTCGAAGCTAAAATTAAAGTGACAAGTGTGACTCGTCGCTTGAACATAAAAAAAAATAACGAACGGAAATCTATTCGTCACCTAAATGCCCAACAAACAATGAGGAAACCATTCATCAAGTTTGTTTTTTTTTGTTTTACTTATTGTTCTTTTTTTTAATTAAATATACGCGGTCATGCTGCTCGGATAAAAATTACGTATTTTGATAAATTGATATAAATTTTGTTGCCGAGCAGCTTAAACGCAAAGAAAAAAATTAAATACCAGCAACATATTTTTATCCAATCGATAATTATATTCAGGAATTAGTCGTTTCGAGAGGGAACTTATCGACAATCTCTCTCTGTCTCTCGAAAAAAATTTAGTAACCAATGACTAGACAAAGCTATCAATTCAAAAATTCTCTGTAGAAACTTTGAGTCTTGGAAAAACCTGTTCTCATCTATCTCTATCAATGATATTCAAGGCTCCATCGAGCTAATTGCCCCCGAGACTCTCGGTTATTTCACGTAATATCATAAAAGACTGGAAAGCCTGGCTCATCCTCTGCTGAAATATTAATTTTTCTTTGACGATCAGCTCACAACGCGGGATTTTATAATACGAAATTACGCGTACAGCGAGCCTTTCTCGAGGGATATATAATAATTGTATATTTATACCACCGTTGCAAATTATCGCTTCGGGGCTTCACGTGGAATTAATATCATCGCTCCATTACGTGGAAATATCATTATAATGACAAAAAATACGTAATGAAGAAAAGAAAAAAAAAAAAAAACAACAGCAACGAGACAACGACAAATTGCTTTGAAGATAAGGAAAAATTATTACGGAATATTGTAGAATTTTCCAATTTCAATGTTAAAAAAAATTCACCGTAAAAGAATTCTTTATCGCCATATCGTTCGTGGATAGAGTTTTGGTTTGAATTTCGAAAAAAAAAAAAAAAAAAACGATAATAATCAAATTTTATATTGCGGGGAAACGAAAAAAAAAAGAGGGAATGAGAAGTATTTCTCGATATACTTACTGCAACCGGCTTCGTCCGTGCCATCGACGCAATCGACCGTCATATCGCATCTTTGATGAGCCGACATGCAATACGATGTATTGAAGATGTACTGCTCGCAAGAAAACTGACCATTTTCACATTCCGGGGGTTCTGCAGATTGAAAAAAAATTTACATATTTAATAACGAATGAAAATAATGAATATATATTAAATAACAATTAATATTTATTATTGTTCAATTTGATATCAATTTGATTTTTTGAGAATTTCTGAAATTTATTTTATGAAATGATTCTGTTGGGGTAACTCGAACGATAATGAATAAATAATTGTCATCGCAGGACTCTAGCGCGCGCAATTATTCGCAAAATTATTATTTTTGTTCGCGGATTAGATTAAATTTTTAAGACGTCGTACATTTTTTAAATTCTAATGACAAGGCAACTCAATTTTTAGCCAAAATTTATTGTTAAAATATTCTCTCTCTCTCTCTCTCTCCCTCTCTTTTTCTCTCTCATCCAAAGATGAATATCACTAATCCCAAATATGAAACTCGTCACTTGTTTTTCGAGCATCGTATAAAAGCAACGATTTGTCCAATGTCAATTTCTCATTTGAATGATCGGTAAGGAAAATTGGGCAGCACAAGGATGTATCGGACGTAAAACTTCCCAACCAAAAGTGACTTTCGCATACTTCAATATTGCATGCTTCATGATAAGATAAAAATCGGAAAAAATTCAACCACAATAAAGACGATAAGAAGATTACTTTTTAATAATAATAATTCCCAAAAGTTATCGATAAATTGTTTAAAAAAAACATTGTTCAACAAATTTTTAGGGAATTTTTTTTTTTCGTCGTGTGAAATGAATTCGTTGATTTTTCTGACTACGCATGATTTTTTTTTTTAATTTTCTTATCATTTTGAAATTTCGGTTTTCGAAAATTTTTTAATTTTGAAAAATGTAGTCAGAAAAATCAACGAATTCATTTAACGTGTCAAAAAAAAACTTTCCCTAAAAATTTGTCAAACAATGTTTTGTTCAAGCAATTTATTGGCAACTTTTTGGCATTATTATTATTCAAAATTAATCTTCTTATCGTCTTTATTATGGTTGAATTTTTTTCGATTTTTATCTTATCGTGAAGTATGCAATATTTTCGACGAAAGTCACCCTTGGTAATTGGGAAGGTACGTCCGATACATCCTTAAATTACGATGTATACGAGAAATGCCGAGCAACGGAGTTCAAATCACTTTAGCGACAGAACTATAGCTTGCCTTTCTAGTTTTTTTTTGTCAGCCGGTGTTTGCGAAACAAGTGACTCCAAAAAGTTCCCACCGATGAAAATACTCCCGCATCATGCGAAATGTCACATATATATTGTGTGTATGTGTGTATAGCTACGATTACGCAACAAAAATATGACATTTGAACGATGTATAGCGTGACGGAAGTTGATATTCCACAAATCTGGAGTTTCCTGGTTTTTTTTTTTTTTAATTTACGATTTTATCGTGATTATATACGTGGTCCATGTACATAATATTCGTGATATAACAATGTACATGACAATTCGATAATCACCGAGAGATAATATCAATAAGGATTTCGATCGGTATTAATTCGCTGTGTGTCCCCCTGCAATTAATGATTATCCAAAATAAATATGTACAATGTACATCTATACAGCATATGTATTGTCTGCTATCGATTTTGCTGATAACGTCGGTATAGTCGCGTGTCTCTCGAAACTTATTTATCGTCACGTAAACCGGTTGAACTTCCGTTGCTCACGTTTTATCCAACGGCGCTTCGAGACGAAGAAGGTCATGCGTTAACAAATTTCCGGTCAAAATTATTGTAGGTTGGTCGTGTGCTGTCATTTTTAGAAGAAAAAAAAAAAAACTGATCGCAAATTTTGGAAAACCGGTCCATCGATTTTTGCCCTTTTCCGTTGTTTCCCGTGATTTTCAAAGGGTCCTTTACACTTTCTCTAAAATTTTTTTTGTTTATTATTATGGTTTTTTTAAAATCTGATTTATTATTTATCGATAAAATCGGAAAAATAGTCATTCATTCGAAATCTAACGAATTTCAATTAAATTTTATCCGATGTAAATTGTAATTTTTATTTTATGAAAGAAAAACATGTTATTGACTTTTTGAGATGGAATTTTTGAGTTACGAATGCCTGGCAGATTCGTGACCAGCAAAAAAAATACAGGGTCCTCAATGAAATTTCAAAGATTCAAGAATTTTTTTGAATTTTTGCGATAAATGAGATATGGGATTCACTAAAACGCTGTAACTCGTCTTACCGAAATATTCAGTGCTCATTCTCTTCGTAACCGTTCTCGCTTAAAAATAGCGGCTTGCTTCATCAAGTTAAGATTGTTATTTTTTATTTTTACGAATTTACAAAGTCAGACCATCGATTTTTGTCAATTTTTCTTTAGCTTCAAATTCGCCTATTTTTCAAAGTGCTTTTTCGGGTACTCCAAAATCGAGATCTCGGGATAAATCAAACGGAATTCTCCGATTCTACTCGCGAGCTTTTCAAAACACACCCTCGATAAGCTTAAATCCATGAATCCGAAGCAAAGTTATGAGCATTTGAAATTTCGATATTTTCAGATTTTCGAAAGAGTCAGCAAAAAATTTAGAATTATTATTTTTCTCGCGTTTCTCACTTTTTTCAGGCTCTAGACGATCGGAAATTTTCCGCTGATATTTTTACCTGCTTATATATATTTTTATAATGGTCCTCATATATATATATTTATATAAAAGAGCTATTGTGTAATTCGTGAGAGAAAAGAATCGCAAGAATCTTGAGAAAATAAGGAGCGCCGCGTTGTGGTGCTTCGCGATTATCATCGTCAGTTTAGTCAACGTAGATACATATATATATATATATATATATATATATATATATATATATTATATACTTACTACACGATTGCATTTCGTCCTCGCCATTCTCGCAGTCCCTCTGATAGTTGCATACTCTTAATGCAGGGATGCACTTTCCTTCGGGACACCTGAACATTCCATTGGCTCGGCTACAGCCGGGCCCGGAGTATTGGCCTGAAACAAAACACCACATAAATAAATATATACATGCACCAATATATCTGTATTTACGTAAATCCTCACGTACAGTCAATTTCGTGTCGAATCGGACATCGATAATTTATGGAATTAAAAAAAATAATTCACAAACTCTCCAAAGTATCAAGAATGTGCACCAATTAATTCGGATTTTTCAGGGGGCTATACTTTGATCACGAAAAAAAAACAATTTTTTTTTTGCATACACTATTCCTTTTTTTTTTGTGGATTAAAGCACGAGTTTGAAAATTTCAAATTAATTCGTAAACGCGTTCTCGACACTTTGAACAAGTGCGTCGAAAAAAAAAAATAATAATAATAATTACGAACTATCGAAGCTGAGCGTGAAATGGCCCATATAATAGCGTATACATATAAAGAAACGCGGATGCTTCGATGAGCAATATTCCCCTGGCGTGATAGGTGAAAGGTTCGTGCTCTCTCGAGCATTTTGCCTCTCTGTATAAATGATGAACAACGCAACATTATTATTATTATTATCATTATTGTATATATAAACGTATCGAGGCGAAGAAATTCCTGTAAAATAGGCCGAATTCGGGAGATTTCCGTTAAAAAAAAATCGACAGTCCTATACTCGGTGGCTCTGGATGAGTTTTTTTGGCTCGTGATAAGAGTGTCAATTCGATGCCAATAAAAGAGAGAGAGAGAGAGAGAGAAAAAGGAACGCGAGAGTTCTGGTCGTGATGGGGTAGGGAACGAAGATAAACCGGTCGTGTAATTCACTTGGGTCATGGAATCGTGTCAATTAGCGTCAGTACGCTTTATATATATTCACGTGTACGTCCGTGCCTGCGGTACGAAATAAAAGTTCCGCTATTCCGTGTTTATTACGTGCATATATATATATATATATATATATTTCCTCGGCCTACGGTCAGTGGTGCGCAAATGCTTTTTCTCGTTCACCTTACTATTTCTCCACTATCCATCGTTAAATTTCGATCCGGGAGGATTTGTCCTCGCGAATCTTAGTTAGCTGGTATATATAAATGAATGTTCCTGCATGCTCGCTGGCACAATAATTCGTTTCGTCCTTTCGTCACGTCGTACAAATTCATTCGGTCGAATTGAGATTGCTTTGAGAAATTTAGGAAAATCACTTTGAGAAAATTATCGAAAAAAATCTTTGAATATTTTTCACTGATGAGATAACGAAATAATTAAATTTAATTGATTCAATGAAAAGTTCATTCTTCGATCAGTTTTTTTGTAGAATTTTTTTTTTTTCGTCGAGTAGTCAAAGCTCTCAGTGATATAATTGCAAAGTGTGAAGCAGTCAATGTTAATAGAGCAGAAAAACACACATCGTGCATTCACGATCTATCGTGCGCCATCGATGGCCGGAATTGCGTCATCGTTTCTCAAATCCTTCGTGAATCGAGATATAAAAGAAAAAATAAATATGTAATACGAATAGATAAAAATAGATAGAAGTATAGTTATATTGAGTAGGTCGACGTTCGAATACGTTGGAATATTAAGGAGAATCGTATCGGGAAAAATTAAAATTCAAGGTTTCCATTTTTCTATGTGCTATGCCTTGCTAAAATTGAAAAATTAATTTTTGCATCGTAAATAACGAGAATTTACCAAGCGAGTATAAAAAAAAAACAGGAAAAGGTAACGGACAGATTGAAATGCTCGGAGAACAATTTTGATTCGATAACCCGGATGTAGGACACTCGCCAACGTCCAAAATTACGAAGAATACGACACACGAGTGTCTCAATAAAAATAAATAATAATAATAATCGACATAAATTGGTACAGCTCGAATAATCGTCGATTCGAGCACTTTTTTTTCCACTCCCAACGGATAGTTATAATAATCAAGACTCTCGATCGCGAGTAATAAGAAGAAGAAAAAAAAAAACCTTCGAATCATTCTTACCCTCATTACTCAATCGAGATATTACCGCGAGAGGCAGAGGCTCAGCTCGGATAAGTCGAATATAGCGTGCATGAGAACGGGAAGATCTATTCGTAAAGTGAGAGGAATCTTGGCAAATCGAGGCTCGCCAATATCGGTCAAAGAATATCAGAAATTAAAAAAAAAAAAAAAACTTTCATCTCGTTACATCGAAATTCATTCGAATGAAACGGAAAATATAAATGCCGTTTCAGAAAAAGTTACAAATTCACGAATCGAGAAAAAAAAAAAATAGATTTAATTTTCTTGCTTAATTTCGAGTTAAGGAGGGTCGTCTCGTCGCTCGATGTATCAGATCTAGTGAGTAATTTGAAATATTCTTGAAATTGAGTATTCCACTTTAGTATTGTGAAATCTGAGGACCCCTTAACGAACTTTTTGGCGAGAAATTCCATGCCAAAAACCGAGAATTTACGGCAGTCCTCGTGCAAATGCGTTTATAATGAGAATTTGTTGAAATTTATAGTGAACGAAGAGAATGCTAGTACCCAACTTTTCGTGAAATTTGAAGCAGAGACTGACCGTTCCCCACTCGAGATATTCAATGTCAAAGTTAGCAACCGTTACGCGTAGAGCATATTAGCAAGCATTTTCCTGTACCCTGATACTCTAGCACGGGTTTTTTAAATATTTCAACTAAACGCGTAACCAAATTTTAATAAAAAAAATTGTAGACGGGAGAATACATATTATTCACATGTTAGGAAAAAAGGACAAAATTATCAACCGTTTCGTTTACGAACGACGATCGCAAAAAGAATCCAATATGAATGAAAATTCGACGCGTAAGCTGCATATATTTTATGGTGTAAATGGATCTGAATATTCACGCGGTTTCATGTGTAACAGTCATTTCTGTACAGACTCAATCAAAAGTTCGCTGCATATGACCACTAGGACCGTGTATATTTTATCATGTGGTACATAGGAAACTTTCTCGCACTACTGTAGCACGAGGACTACCTTAACATATACGGTCGTATGGGAGAGCTACTTGCTCAGCTTTTCCAAACGCATCTTTCGCACATTGGATGATTAGATTAGCTCCGTTAAACAAAGTTTCTATTTGTGCATTAGGTATTAAGGATTTCAACTAGCCCAATAAAATCTCGTGTCATCGGATATTTGACAAAGAAATGTTGAGAAAACTATCGCAAAACAGAGCAATTCAAGTGACAGATTTGCGCGATGAGCCTCTCAGCGAGTGTCGGCAACACTGCATTTCCTGACATACACGAAACGATATATGTGTGAGTTGCACTTTCATTCCCATATACGTTTCGAATTTGTCTCGAGCCATGGATTTCAATTCTTCTGCATATGATCGTAAATGCATAATTATTCTACTTATACAGTGGCCAAAAATCCGTATCGTCCATTACATCAGGTTTTATTATGCTACTGCAATTGGTATAAACATTTCGATTTGGAGGTTAAAACCGTCCGTACGAATCACGATACGAACCGATTCGTAAACACGAAAAATGCAGTGTTGCCCAGTGATGCACTCACCCATGCATCTTTGTGATTATTTATACTACAGCCGTGTTGATACCCCAGTGCTGTTAAATCAAATCAGCGACGAGAAATAAATCCATCGTACAATTTCTATATTTTTCAATAATTTTTTTTATGCGTGGGCGTATACCGTAATTAGTAAAATTATGTTTAGAATGTTAGAGGCGTTGGTATATCGATTCATTTTAACCGGTTACTGGTTGGTGATCGGACGCTCATTTGACCTCGATGCCACGAGACAGCCTCCTTGATCGATTTTTTTTTTTTTTCGTCATCGAAATAAAATTAATTTTGTTTTCAATGAAATTTGATGAAGTCCCGGGCAATCTTTTTTTCGATTCACGCATAATCGAATCAATCGAAAAGTAAAATTAGGCAAAAATTGAATTATAAAAAAGAAAGAGGATTGAAAATCGAATTACGAGATCTTCGAAGTCAATGGGAATTTGAGAAGCCTCGGAGTTGATGAAAAGTTCCACAGGCTAATGTGCAAGTGCATACAGAAGATTCTTCGATTTGTGGAATTGACAAAATTTGATCCATCGATCTGTAAAATCGAATGGTTCGATCAAAAATCAATAAACGAGCTGTGCTCCTCGTCTCAAAATTTAACATTGAGAGAGATAAAGAAAAAAAATAATAATGAGTAAAAATGAGAAATTTCCAGATTGCTTCCTCATTGTTTTATCTTGCTCGCAAAGCTCTCTCTCTCTCTCTCTCTCTCTTTTTCTCTCTATGAGCAATTCGATTTTTCAATTTTGCTTCCTCATAGAGGAAGCTTTGCGATCAATGAGGAAGCAATGCGCTTTGAACTTCCACGCTTTTTTCCCAATTTATCTAATTTTAGGATTCGAGGCGCCTCAAATTTGGGATCGTCAAAGGTTGAAGCATCGCACAAAATAAACAAAAGAAAATCCAAAATTTTGTTAATACCGAACATATATCTGCCCTCTGGTTAGTTCAAAAAGTTTTAGATCGACAAAAATTTTTATCAAAATTTCAAAAATTCCTAAAATCTGCCACCTTTTGAGCGAATTCCAGCTAAATTTCATACCAACGATCCTTGTCCACTGCGGACTATTTGCGTAAAAAGTTTCGGCTCGGTATAAGCTTCAAATTCACGAAAGTCAGAAGCGTGTACAAAAAAATTTCCGAAAATTTCAAAATTTTCTAAAATCCGTAAGCCTTCAAGCGATTCTAGGCATATACCAATGTTCGGTAATTTTTTTCTAAACACGATTTCTCGATGTTTCATGGCATTTTTAACCCATTGGCATGAAAATTTCGAAATTTTTTTTTTTCACGAAAACGAAGGAAGCCATAAAGATGATGAGGTTAGAGCGAGGGAAATGTTAGATTGGGGATGAGACACACTCGCGGGTGTCTTCAAGACTCTCGTTTAAAAGAGCCAAGATGCGAGAACAAGCCAGCAGCGGCGACTGCAGCCAGCGTCATATAGCCTGGGCTTTCGTGCCAGGCTGTGCGGCCTGGTACCGCGAGCAAGAGCAACATGAAACGCGCTCGCGGACCAGAATCGCGCTCCACGCTTCGTGTGGCTTTACCTACTTCGCTAACCGTGGCTATATACACTCGCCTATGCATTATATGGGGCATTATTTCTCACAATTTATATCCGCAGCTCTCGTAGCTCTCGTAATTCGGAAAATATAACAATTACCAAAATTCATGATATTCCCTCCCCTCACTGCCCCTCTTCTTTTTGTTGATTAATCCCTTATCGAAGTGATAAATCGACGAAAATCAAAATTGGACAACGGATTTTTTTCAATCTCCTTATTTCGTATAGACGACGATTCGATTTTTTTTTTAATTAGCCAAAAAAACGAAGAAAAGTTTATTTCTCTTTGTGCAAACGTTATTATTTTATTCGTCAATTTTTATCGAAAATATTTCGAGGATGATTGAAGATGCCCCAATATTTTTTGGTTTGTTTTTTTTTTTTTTTCAAACTGCTGATATTTCCTTCAGCCTTGGTGCTCAGAATGGAAATATCCGATATGGCTAAAGTATGAAATTTTAGGGGAAATTTTTTATTGGAATTCTGGATTTTTGAGTTAATTTTTTTATTCAACTATTTTGGCGTCATTTTTGAATTTTAAAAAGTTCCAAAACAATTTTATCAATAAAAAAAATCGTCCCATTTAGCACAGAATATCCCATATATATGTATATACGCATCTTTAAACCCTTTCGCAGACTCCTCTCTCTCTCTCTCTCTCTCTCTCTCTCTCTCTCTCTCTCTCTCTCTCTCTCTCTCTCTCTCTCTCTCTCTCTTTCTCTATGTACACTTTACTTCTCTCATAGAGTCAGGCATACTCCCAACATCTTCGCTCACAAGGCATAACGAGATTCTACCCGACAACCCACTTCAACTATACACAAAACGCACACCTTGCTTTATCCTTACTCCGCGTTCGTATATATTATTGGCTTCGACCCTATGCACTTGCATTTCATTATTTAAAAGAAAAAACAAAAGTTTATATATTTACGTTGACACGGTGTAAAAATGCGAATGAAATCAGAGTCGCGATAGGGAATTATTGTTTTTATGCGATTTTGATTTTCGATAGTACTATATATAATGTTTGAATTACCAATCCCGCGAACGTGTCGAGAGCAATAAACCAGCGTAACGTTCATTGCTCTTGGGTATCGTGAGTCCCAATATCCAATATCATAAATTTAGGTTCAGGAAATGTGCACGGAGAAAAAAGACTGGTTCGTGTAACAAACTAGATTATAGTTGTCTGTAGGTCCCTTACTGCAACCTCGTGTTTCGTTGTACGAAGTTTACGTATTGCTCTAGTAGCAATACGGTATAGCATTTAGCGTATTTGTTGCTGTAACGATGCGCCGAAGTTCGTACAGACATACTGTCAGTTACATAAACGAACCTTCTGTTATGTTCCGGTAACTATCCCGGTATAGCTCTGGGAGCTATACGCATGGGTCCCCGAGCTAAGCGTATAGCTATGGGAACTATACGCATGGGTCTCCGACCCAACTGTATAGTTCTCAGTTCGCGCGTCAAGCATAGCGACATCGATGCTCGGGATATTGTGCAATTTGCAGAAAATTATTGACAATGGACCAGTGGGTGAAGGAAAAATTATCACAGTGGGGTTTGGAGAAATACGAAGGCGTCCTCGAAGGTAAGTCACGCAGTTTTATAACGCTGTTACATGATATTAAAGTCACACGTCCAACCTAACCTCTAATTCTCGTAGGCCACATCGTTGCCTTGATTACTATTACTATATATAAACTATAAATTAAACGTACTTTAATATTCCAATTATCTTGAAACCTTCTCTGATAAATACTCTGTCTATAATTTATCATAAACCACATCGAAATAGGTTAGCTACATATGCTTATGATTTTGGCCCTCTAAAATTGACGTACTGAACGTGAGATAGTTGTTATAGGAATCCGTCATTCAGCTCCCACAGCTATACCGCATCGTTCGTGCAAGTAAATAACGTATGGCCGTACTGTTCTGTTCCTGTAGCTGAACAACTGTACTGTTGTGACCAAAGTCTCGATTATACCTACAAGAACTAGAAATCTGGCTGTCACAACGACACTTTTTTCTCCGTGTGGAATTTCTTCTCGGATATAGGGAGGGAATTTAATTTTGCTTCCTCACAGAGCGAGCTCTGTCTTCGTGGCAATTTTTTTTCGAAATTTTTATACCAACACGTTCAAAATGTCCATATATGTACATTTGTACATGCGTGTGTGTATGTGTGATAAAATCGGTGTCTGCGCTCCAACTCCCGCAAATTTAAAGCAATCGGGCCCAAACTTCATGAACAAATCGTCCCTGGGACAAGGAAGATTGGTATTGAATTTGTCAATTATTCCTCAAATTTTGAAAAAATCGAAAAATGTATGTGTGCGCTTTAATTTTCGAAAATTTGACGCTATCGAGCCCAAACTTTTTGCATAAATCGTACGCATGGGACAAGAATTATTGGCATTAAATTTGGTGAGAATATATCGAGGAGTTCGAATTTTCAAAAATGTTGAAATTTTTTAAAAATTATCTACTGCGCGCGTTAATTTTCGAAATTTTGAACCTATTATCAAGCCACAATGTTTTATTTTATTTTTACTTTGAGTGTAGTTCGGTACTGAAATGATTTTCAATGATTTTTATTAATTATTTATCATCATTTGATAAATAATAATAATAATTTTTGAAATTATTTTCACATATTATAAAAAAAATGTTTTGATTATTCTTTAGGAACGATATAAAAATCTTTCTCAGTATTTTCATATGATAGAAATTTTCATCAAAATTGACCATATTGAGAGCTTAATTTTTTTTTTTCCTTTTTCTTTTCAACTTTGACAAAGCTTTCTCCATTGCAATTGTCCTTTTTTCTGTGACCAGTATGGCCAATATTGCAACGAAATCGCTGAAAGAACACGCGTGATCTCTAGCTGACATTATCTCTCGTTTTAGTATAATATTGTTCGTAGAGTAGGAGCCTAGGGTGCTCGTGTGTTGGTTGCTCTCTTACGTATGCTGTACGAAAAGTGATCGGTGATCGCGCGTCCCTGTCCTGATTTCTATGCCATACCGTTGAAACAGCAAACGAGAGGGAAAGAGAGAGAGAGAGAGAGAGAGAGAGAGACCATTAGTCGAAGATCCAGTGTAGATCTGGGCTCGTAATGGATACTCGACAAGATTTTATTCACTTATACGGTAGCCTCTATGATACAATGACATCGAGATCGCGATGAATAAAGAGCGACGTATATACAGGATATTCGACACCAAATCAACGAGCCCTCAGCACTTTTTTTTACTCCAAAAATTTATTTACCACAGTTGGCCAAAATTATAATAAAAAAAGCCCCAATGATCAATTGCTCAGAATAATTGTAAATTAATTTGTTAAAAAAAATGGCCATTATTTCGAGCAATTGTGACGAAAAAGATGATCCAGTAATTATCAAAGAAAAATTCATTGCTATTGCCTACGGCGTATTGAAAAAAAAAAGTTTTTTTTTCTTAATTAAATTTCCATCGTGTCAGGATTTTGTCAATTTTCACTGAAATCCACCGTACACGTAAATAATTAAACGACACGATTGATTAACGGGGGGGGGGGGGGGGAATCATTACGACGAGGAGTGAGGAAAAGGTAAGCAAAAAAAAAATTCTTAATAATACACGGGGAAGTATTATATATGGAACGAAAAATAACGAAACGAGAATAAAAGTTGACCCGAAAGATCCCTGGATTGTGTCGTGTATGTAGAAACGAGAGTATAATTAAGACGCATTAGGATTGCACGGAAGTGCAACGACGAGATCTACACGAGTATGTGTACCCGGGCAATGCTAATGTTTCGACTATATATATATGTGAACGTTGAGAACGTAAAATTTGCTCGTTTCATAGAAAGTGGCGCGATTCCCTTACACGGATGTTGCTGGTAGAACTCGTTCATCACTCGTTCTGCATGGAATATTTATGAACGTTATATCTATGTTACTTATGATCTATTTTGGGACTTCCTACATCTGGGAATTTCTTTTCATGGATTTTTTTTTTTTTCATTTTCTCATTTGTTTAATTGGATTTGACGTTGAATCAATCGAGTAATGTTCGATGCGTTTCGGTAGCGACACGTATTATAAATTGCATGAGAGAGAGAGAGAGAGAGAGAGAGAGAGAGAGAGAAAGAATCACGTACGTGTGCAATTTGCAAATATCCAGGCTCGCGACTCTCATTCGTACTGATCGAATTATAATGTCGTGTCGCTTTAGTTCGCGGCGCGGCGGCCTGAATTTGCACACGTCCTTCGAGACGAATACGATTTTTTTTTTTTTTTTTAC
The DNA here is from genome assembly GCA_963564615.1 of Rhorus exstirpatorius. Classification (NCBI taxonomy): domain Eukaryota; kingdom Metazoa; phylum Arthropoda; class Insecta; order Hymenoptera; family Ichneumonidae; genus Rhorus; species Rhorus exstirpatorius. Next base: position 11,752,187 of record OY751318.1, read on the forward strand.
CGTCTACCCACAATATCATGCACTTTCGTCTACCCACAATAGCACGATCGAAGGATCGATAAATCGACTTTTTCCAACGGTCTCGAATTATTTTTCTTTTCCATTCATTGCAATCGCAGTATATTTGGGGCAACGACGATTATAACAGGCAAGTGTCTAAAAAAATTAGAAATTAAAATAAAATTTTCTCGACTCTGAACCGCGGGATTCGTTTGAATTAATTGTAAAAAAAAATGTTTACAAAATATTGTTCGGTCACGATTATACGAGCATTATTCCCCTGAATGAGATTGAACAAGAATTTATGGAATTTAGATTGGTAAAATGAAAAATTGATAAAATTGAAGCTCTCGTAGAAAAATGACGAAATTTTCGTTGACGAAATATTGACGAGTGCAAGGAGAAGGGAAATCGCAGCACGCTTTTCTCTCATTTCATCTTTTTTCGATCTCGCTTTGATGAACGTGGTCATGAGCGAGTCATAGTAAACCATTGAAAATAGAGAGAGAGAGAGAGAAAGACAGTTTCGTCTCTCGACTAGCAAGCGAACTCTTGTGAATCGTTAGCGCTCATAAACTTTATAAAAATCATTCGAGCATAATAATGTATATATGACTCTATACAGATCAATAATTTTATTACCGACTCTTTTTTTGCCCATTCATACTTTAGAGAAACTTCAAATAAGAGGCGCATCATTTGCATCAAACATATCGCAAAAATATAATTGCGAGATTGCAATTTCGTCTGTTATTTTTTTATTTTTTTTTCATTCGAAATGAATTCACAAAGACCGAATTACAAAATGTCTTCCTTGGTATACTTTCAATCGGTAGGAAATTCTTCATCTACACTTGTACATAATGTACTTTTATATATGCCCATTTCATTCGAGATGGAAAGTGCTCTCGAACGTCTGTCTCAGAATTATTTATATGTGTGTGTGTGTGTGTGTTTGTGTGCGAGTAGACGTCTCGGTGCACGCCCGAAGAAACACATCATCGTCAACGAGAGGAAGTGGCCCGAGTGAGCATTTTGTGGCCAACTGAAATTGGAGTAACCTTATAATAAGTCTCGTAACCTTTGTACAATACACGATAGATAGAGCTACAACGACCTGGGACATCGACCGAGCTGTAATAACTTTCATAGTAGTACATATATATATATATATAATAAAATTTGTTATTACCATACACCCACATGAATAATATAATATATAATAACAAATATTATATATAAAAGAAGGTTTCAGACTCCATGAGAATTTTCTTGCAAGCTTTCATCTCTCTATCTCTTTTCATCTCTCCCACGATCCAAAACGAACCGCAAAAATTTTTCCCGACACAAAGGATTCATTTTGCCAACAGGTATACATTACCGTACGCCATATGTGTACGCAGATTAAAAAAAAAAAAAAAAAACAGGAATGAAAGGAGTTCAATGACTCTATCTCTCTCTCTCTCTTTCGAAAGACCCGAAATTCGGTATTCCAGGTGACACTCCACCGTATATATATAATGTATCGTCGATGATAGCGTATAGTACAGTCGAACTTCTCACGAGGCAAGAGGCCAACGTAACCTCAAAAAATGTCCAACTTTTGCTTCTTGAAAATTATTTGAAAAAATTGAAATTTTAGCTCCGTCTCTTTCGTACAAAAAAAAACAGTTGAGAAAATCATGATTAACAATTGCAATGAGTCTGTCTCGAAAAGCCAAAAGTTTCGTGGAAGAAAAAAACAAAATGAAAATATTGATTTTTCGTTTAATTTTTTTATTCCTTCCCGCACTATTTTCGTTTGACGTATCGCCGAAACTTTTTACGTATATATTTAACGGCGAGGATATCGTACAACGAGAGATGAAAAAAAAAGGAGACTCCGATCGAAGTAGATCGCCCTGTACATGGCTCAGAGAGCCGTGACCACAATGCCGTCTATACACGGGGATTGCCCGCCGCTGGCATAAAGTTGCCAGCTGCATCACATCGCGGGGTGCGTGAGTTGAATGCACCATATTTTCCTTACTCGACCACCGACTCCCAAACGAGAAAGACTTCGTCAAACTTGGCAAACTGCAACAATTTTGCAATTTTTTTTTTGCCCCCCCCCCCCCCCCTTTACGTTACGAAAGATATTCAGTACGTAAACTGTTTTTTTGTTTTTCGTCAAATGAGATCTGACTGAGCGAAAAAAAAATCACGCGTCAGCGTCGTGACACAAATATTTTGGTGAAGTATAAGGCAAAATTTTAATTTCTGCTGAGCTAATTGTTGCTATACGGTCGATCGAGAATTGGGTTATAGCTCGAAATTCGTTACGATATAGTGAAATGTCCGAGCAATGGAGAAGTTTCGATTATGAAAAAATTTGAAGTTACAGGACAACGAATGGTAAAAAAAAAATCCATGAAAAAAATACAAATTGACGTGAATTTCTTCGAGAAGTTTTTAATTCGCGCGCGGTATCGAAGAAATAAAGTCGAAGATTTTGATTTTCATTTCTTTTTCATTTTATTATCAAAATAGGAAAGTAAAAAAAATTCTGAGTTTTTTTTTCTTTTGAGGAAATATCTTAATGCACTCGTGATATTCTTTTACGGTTAATAATTCATGTATGCATGAGTATATTATCATCGTGTCAGAGATGGCTTTACTTTACAGCCTCCGGAGATTGTCCAAGGACTATAACCGAGCTTATAAGATACAGAGAAAGATGAGAGAGAGAGACGTGCTCGAGCGTCCTTCAAACGCTACGAATCTTTTATCATGAGGACGAGCGATAAATTTCTCGAGATCTGTCCAAGTTACGTAGTTTTTCCCACAAAGAAGAATAATTGAGGAAAAACAAAAAAATAAAATATTTTTACTCTTCGTGAGCTTCCCGTATACGCAGGATTATAAGACGTCATGCTTTTTTTACTTCATTTGTTTTATTGGCAAATCCGATTTCCATATCGTTTTACATTTCCGAAATGATTTTTCTAAAAATTTACTTTTTCTCAATTGCGATTGTACGTTTCTCAAGGTCAAGAAAAAAATGTATTAAAAATGATGAACATTTTAATTTTCATAATTATACAAATATTGTTCGGGGGATAAAAAATTTATTTTGGAAGAAAAAAAAAAACGTTGGTTTTATCGGTACATACCAATGACACAATGTCTGACTTCTCGTTGAGTACTTTTGTCTGAGGTAATAGGTGTCTCGAAAAATAATAGATCACGAATCAATTGTAGGGAAATGTATTCTTATACTAAAGAAAAGTAACGGAGACGAATCGTCGGGGTATAATAAAATTTTAACGATGGGAAAAGCTTTTGGTCAGAAAAAATCCTTCCTTGACTGATGAGCCACTTCAAGGAAACGATACCTCTCTCTCTCTCTCTCTCTCTCTTTCTCTCTTTCTTGATAATTAATTCGACCCTCATTTATGAGAAAATATAACTGTCATTTCCGAGAGAGTCCACACAGGTAATGTGTAATGACCCTGCGCATTTATAAGACCGTCCTTCGACGAGAGGCCACGAAAACACGTTATATTTTTCTTTTTGTCGAAGAAAAGAAAGAAGAAATAATATGTTAGTCCATAGCACGAATTGAGTGAAAAAAAAATTTCGATCAGGCCATTGAACCATTAATTAATATGTCGAAATTAATTAATACATCCAATAAATATTGGAATAAATTAAAAATTCTCCCCCATCAAAATATTTAAATGTGTGAATTTAAAAAAATTCACACCCCAACACACAAATTCAATCCCCAACGAAGACCGCTTGAGCTTGGATTAAAATAAAAATTCGATAGTACCGAAAGCACGAATAGCTTTGACATTGATAGAATATTTTTTTTTTCTCAAATTACTCGAAATTTAAATAATTACAAATTTTCTCACCGAACTCGAAACAATATTTTTCTTTTTACAGATTAATAAAATGTACGTATCACGAATGGAATGTTTAGCTTGAAAAAAATGTCTTCCGTTTCTTTATTACGCTTTGCATATTTCGTAAGAGTCTCTGATTCGTGCTTCGAGATAATGAGGTAGAACTCTTTTCTGCATGTCGACTAATTGAGTTTTTGTTTGTCGCGAGATAACGAATTATACGAGCGATTGATAATCCATGTAAACGTTTATACGGGCCATTTCAGGTGAAGTTTCACGAATTTTTTTCGATTTTCCGTTTTTTTTTTCCATTCATGACTTTACTGAATCTGCAAAATTTTCTCGACCCCACAAAATCTTCCATACATTTGAGTGAAAAGTCCCATACACGTGTGCATAAGATCTTACGGAGGGTACGACAGGCCTCGGTAAATACCAGCTGGCGAAAGAATCGCGCAACGAAGAAAATTGCGCTGACTTTTGTGTATTGTACATGGTAAACGAAGGATTTGGTGGCAATTTGGACCAGCTGATAAATTTTGACATGAGATTGAAATTTAAAAAAGTTTCGAGATCGCGTTAAATGTCCAGTGAACACTTTTTCTACTTGAACCCAAGAGTTCTGAATAATTTTACATTTAATAGAGGAGACAAAAGGCCATTTTTCGCAAAATTTATTTTCATCCCTTTTCCCGAAATGATCAATCGCCGGCTTGGCTGTTGGCCTTACATTCGGCTATACGATACTTTTGTGTACGCCCGAAAAAATTTCTAGCCTGTTTGATCGATCGGCTGATTTATCGCAATCGCTTAAAGGTGACGGTTCTACAGTGCATCGAGTAATCTCAAGGGATTACTTCATAGTGGTCCAAATTTGCACCAACTCCTCTCTCTCTCTCTCTCTTTCTTTCTTTCTCTCTCTCTCTCTCTCTCTCTCTCTCTCTCTCTCTCTCTCCCGCTACCTCCTTATATATATAAATATCTTGGGTTTTATGAGCATTTCGCGACATACTATTTGCGAGTACGAGTATATTATAAGGATGGGGCGGCTCATCATAGTCGTGGGAAAACTCTGCAGCTTTCACCCACGAGATCATCACGATCGCTACAGAGCTCGGTCGGCTACCCCACGACGACTTTTTAGCCTTTGAACAAAGTTATTTGACTCCTCTATCCATATAAATAATAAAAAAAATAATTATATATATATATACTTGCAACTCTTGCTGCACTCCCTCACTGACGCCGGTATAAATCGCTGATAGAGAACGTTCGTCTCTATAAAGTATAGGTTGACTTCAGAATTGCCATTTTCTCACGAAATATATCGCCACTCTCTCCGTTATTATTTATACCATTAAATATCATCACCCAACGATTAAAACCAAATTATCACATTTATTCGAGTCAAGAGTGAATAATAAAATCGAATTGATTAAAGAATTTCAAAAAATAATATCAACCCTGGAACGGAAGACTATTTTTCGGCATCTTCTAATGTAATAACATGGGTAATTTTGGCGTCCGTGACACATTTAACAACCTTAAATATTACAAAAAATTCTGAAAAAAATCATAGGTGTTCTTTGAGGTTTCAACTACAAGTTTAATCATTAATAATATCGTAACATTAATTTTTAAATCGTTAATTTAATCATTGAAAAAAAAAAATGCCGGAAATGCACCGTAATGTTGAAAAATTCATAATTTTTGTCAATTAACTTCTTTTAAAAAATCCTTTGAGGTATTTTTACTTGAGCTGATGTACTTTCAGAAAAAAAAATATAGGAGACTTCGGGGAATTAAAAAAGGATATATTTTGAGGGTTGAAAGGATATTTTTTTAAGGGTTGTAAATGCCGAGGACGCGAACGACCCATGTCTTCTGTTTCGGGGTTAACTCGATCGAACGAAATCCACGAAATTTTATCAAGTTCTCGAACTTTGGAGAAAAAAAAAATAATAATCCTCAATTGCGTCTGTCCCGTCCGATTGGAAAATGACACAGTTCGCAGTTTCGTCGAATGAAACGAAAAAGAAAAAAAAAAAACAAAACGTACAAATCTGATGACTCGCAGACGGTAATTTCAATTTGAGATATATGTCATCAACAAAGTTGAATGTTACGTAAATGTCTCGGCTCTGTTATTGCGAAAAATTAGAGACTGCCATTTTTGAAAATCACGAATATACAATTAGTATTTCGTGAAGTTACTCCTCAGATATTAGATCAATTATCGTAGTAAAGGTTCACGAGAGGGGGAAGGGGAAAGATTTCGTTCGATGTTAAAAAAAAAAAGCATCGGAGTGATCTAGCAAAGCACAGAGAATAAAGCTTCGTACGAGGCAACTCTCCTGGGGGTATCGTCATTATATCCGATTTATTCCGGCCAAGACTCGCTGCGTGGTCCAGCATATATACATTGTTAAACGCATACACACAAACACATGTATATGGGGCATTATCGTCCGCATTTGACCTCGACATTTTTCTTTCCGCTTCATTTTTCCACATACGTTGTAGTAATCTGTTAAAAAATCCTCTATGATTTTTTTTTTATTTGGCAGTGAACAATATTTTTTTTTTTTTTAAATAAATAATACAAACTTCGAATGGAATACATTCTTCGAAAGTTCTGAAACAAAATCGCCGATATTCTACGTCGAAGATCCGAATTAACCATTAATTTTGATAGGGGTTGAAAAAAATAGAAGATCCGGACCGTCCAGGCGATCGGACAGGTCTCCAAAATTCAGCTTTTGGATGTAGAATATCAGTATTTTTTTTTTTCAGAATTTACAAAGTTCGTACTGTTCATTAAAAAAATTAATGGTTGACTAAACAAAGCTTTTTAAATCTTAAGGTGAAAAGTGGGCGATAATGGATGAAACGCCCCATATGCATGCATAATAAGCGATCTTCTTCTTAACAAATGCCTGAATGAGACCTGCATTACGCCCACTTCGACCATTAAGTTCATTCATGCGAAAATATAATTTATAATTATACCATGTACGAGTACACAATACATGGACGAGAATAGCTCGAGATAAAAATACGAAAAAAAAAAATTGCGAATTTAACTTTTTGCTGCACGAATATATTTGATATAAATACAGTCAAACCTCGGTCACTGACTGACCCCGGGCACTGACTTCAGCTGTAACTCGGGCACTGCTGAATCCACAGTGCCGCTACAATATAGAACCCTCCCCCGTGAATAAAAAAATTTATAATTTCAACGAGTCGAGGGTACCGATATGACACGGGCCTGGTGCTTTATTCCCATTGGTTAGTAAGAATGTTAGGTCTCTCGGTCAGTGCCCGAGGCTCTCGTGCTTGAGCTCAGTCAGTGCCCGAGGTCCGACTGTAAATATATTTTTTTCCTAAATTTCTTTGCAGATTTTCATCTCCACTATGTCCCGCGATATTATTTTTCAATAACGAGAGGACTGATCAGCGTATTTTCGATTGCCTTGAACTGTTTTTTCAATTGAAAAAAAAAAGAATACAGCTTAAAAACATCCTAATCCACTTACGATCCTAAGATTCTCTCGTGTCACTAATGAGATAATAATTCGAGATGCACGTCGCGATGTATTTTGCGTTCGTAAAATTTCATTGCATAAAAAACAAGCGCGGAGCCATCGCTCAAACTTGGTTTTTTGCATATTGATTTTTTTTAAATTAAAAAATGTTTTTTCTTTATTCGAGATTGCAACGCGATCTCGAATAAGAAAGGGTGATTTTGCGAACTACCCTTATATGCACACACGTTACATTGTTATGATAATTTATGCATAAATTATTCCGTAATAATTTCAAGCAAAAAATAATTAATTAGAATATAATAAAAATGAATTCAAATAAAATATAAATATGTTATATTTGTGTATTTTATTTATTTATTTTTTATATAATAATTTATTATTTTTTGTGTACATGCCTGTATATATTTTCACAGTGTGTATGTTGAAGAATTACCTCTAATTAGAGGTGTTGCAACACCAAAATTGGCGATGCTACATGGAGAGCACCAAGTTTATCATTTGATGAACCATGTAATATTTAACAATTCATGGGCTGTAATACGAAGGGATTGCCTGATGTCAAGAGACTTTTGCTCTTGAATAATCATATGTAAGTATACATTATACATACACACACATCTTACAGAGAGCACCAGAAAGAATTACGAGGCAGTTCACTCGACTCAAATTATGCTATTTCTTCACTACGATATCGCACATACACACACACACACACACACACACACACACACACACACACACACACACACACACACACACACACACACACACACACACACACACACACACACACACACACACACACACACACACACACACACACACACACACACACACACACACACACACACACACACACACACACACACACACACACACACACACACACACACACACACACACACAAATATAATATATTCATGCACAATTTCAAGCGTACACAATACCGGAAGTGACGACCACTGTACTCTCGTGCATTTTGTGAAAAAAAAGAAGAAAAATCTCCACCAATAATCATGCCACAAACTCGAAATTATCATTGCCATTATTATCATAATTATTATTTTCATTGATTACCGGGCTACCGCATATTTATCATCGCCACGATAATCGAACTATCGTATAACAATGGTCTCAAAAGTGCATCATTGTACCATAGTACACACCAGTTTGGTCCAATTAACTTAGGTATGCGTGGGTGAATCACGCTCCCCGGTTGCATGTACCGAGAATGCGTTATTATATGCTCATGGGAATCACGTGCAACGTCAACGAAACTATCCAGAGATATTTCAAGTGACACATGGGTCGTCCCTCTCTCCCTCTCTCTCTCTCTCTCTCTCTCAGACTCTTTATAGGTGCATGAAATATTTCGCACTGTTTATTTTTTTCCACAAAATTTCACCATTTCGGAAATTTTTTTCAGATTTTCATCTCGAAAAACATTTCGATGCATGAATTTTCAAATTTTGAATATTTAATTTGATTTTTCGCCAGCACCAAAAACGAATCGAGAAACAATTTTTTTTTTTAATCTTGGAATTAGAATTTTCGCTTCACAATTGTTTGATGTTGGAAAAATATTTCTATGCGACAAGGTGAGAGTAAATATTTGAAGAAAATGAAATAAATGTTTATTTTTTGTTATTAAAGAAAAAAAAAAAAATGAAAGCGATATAAGAACTCGATAAGGGCCCTCAGTGTCAAGTTGACACTTTCGTCATTACTGTTAGACTCATTTCTGTTTTTTTGAGATCCTGAAAATTGTTAGGAATCATTTGTTTTTGTCAATCTATTAAAAAAACTCCGGGGGGAATGACGAGGGTCATGGGCAGTTCCACTTTGACGTGGAATGTCCCATGGGTGTGAGTATATGTTGTATGTACATGATGATAAATCTCACATAAGTCCAGTTGTGAATAATCAAGTTGGACCCTGTGGGAGCTAAATTGCATCATGAAATTTATATACACATATACACACATATTATTTACATCTGTGTGCGTGTATTTTCATATGTACTTTTTTGACATGTGAATGATGAGCCGGTAAGCCTCTTCACAATCTCCGGGGCAGCTTTGTTTTTTTCTACTCGTGTCTTATCAAACGCGATTAAAAAATAAAACGACTAATTTTATCGACCAATTACTCGCGAGACATTTAATCACGCAATTATTCATTCGTCCGGTTGAAACGTGCGCTTCAAAGAAATCGGCGAGGGAAGTAAATTTACTTGAGTCGAAAGATTTTTTTTTTTCTTTCTTTTTATTTTCTTCAATTCGCGTCGAAGAATATTTCGATTGAAACACAGATTGATGAGGCATATTTTATGGACATTCATTTTTGGATGATTCGTAAAAGAAAAAAACAAGAAACAAAAAATTGATCGAATCTCAATTATGTGCGATGACTTAGTCTCGATGACCCCGTGTATCTTTAAGAGCTGCAATTAATACTCGAAAAAAAAAACTACGATAGCCCGAAGCATAGAGAGAGAGAGAGAGAGAGAGAGAGAGAGGGGGGGGGGGGGGGAGGGGAAAGGAATTTTTCAAGTTTGACGAGTAAAGTCAAAGGCCAAGGTATATAAAATAATAAAATAAAAGTTGCTAAATAAGGACAAAGGACGAAAGAAAAGATGATGAGAGAGAACTTAATGGGAATTTAATGAAACCTCAATTATAGGCTAAAACAAACGTTTAAAAAAATTAATTATCCTTTTTTCTTGTGAAAGTGAGACGATAAAAAAAAACAACATTATTCAAATCCTATTTGAGAATTACGTGAATTTTTTCCAAAATTAATGAAAAAACAATGTGCAATTATGTAAAATTTAATTGTAAAAAATCTTGCAAACGTAAAAAAAAATCAACGACATCAAAGACATATTGGATATTGAGTTTCAATGATAACGATGCGAAAAATTTATTAACAAAAAGTAAAAAAAAAAATTGTTCATTAAAAATTAAAATTATCTTTCTTCTTTACGAATATTAACATTTCATCTTTTTTTTTTTCATGCACAATATTTATGTCTCATCTTAATCATTTAAAAAATTTGAATTCCTCGTTATAAAAAATCCCGTGTATTTCTAATTTTCCTTTAGGCTGCAATTAAAAATACTCATGAATGTTGAAGAATTTTTATAATTTTCGTTGAACAGATCGCGTGTTCGATAAATTATAAAACACTTGCGGAATTTTCAAAAAAAAATTTTTTTAAATTTTCAAGCGTGTGTTCCGTAGGCTGAAAAAAAAATATCAAAAATTCGTGTCTTTCTCTCCCTCGATTTTGTGTGGTACTGGTCACTCATAATGCACGTATGTACATTTAAACATAATATATATAATATAATGAATAGAATAAATGTATTATTTGTTTCAATATTTTATTTATTTATATATATTTATTTTATATGTACATTTTAGTGCATATATATGTGATAGAAATATGGCGATGCATCGAGTCGAATAGTAAATTATAATTCAAGATGATAGTCCATCAAGATAGTCCATAAGAGGGGGGGGATACGATGAAGTGTTTGCTTCGGTATAGAGAGTTCTCGTGTCTTTTACCGAGGGATATATAGTCGGGATCGGTATACACGGGACCATTGGAGCCATGGTCCCGCTATACGCGGTCGCCCGCTAGTCCGAGGTGAATGAACCTCAGCCCGCCTACTGACTTTACCTGCCCGGCGAACCTTGCTATCTCATCCGACAAGAGAAGAGCCACAAAGCTATGGTGACTCTCTTTCTCTCTCTCTCTCTCTCTTCCTCTCTCTCTCTCTCTCTCTCTCTTTCTCTCTCTCTCTTCCTCTCTCTCTCTCTCTCCTCTCTCTCTCTACACCTTCTCTCAATTTCTCTTTGCTTCTCCTACAATGATTTTTCACTCCATCTTTTTTATTCTTCTTTAATTTTGGTTCCTCGTCATCCTCGCTTTTGCCTCTTATTCCCCATTTTATTCCCCACGCACACTCATCGCCCCATCCGAAATAACGATTATACGTGTCACGTTTTTTCGTCCACATCCACGAGTTCCGCAACATCAGAAGACAATTGGCAATCAAACGTTTGTGTGTGTGTGTAAGAGAGAGAGAGACAGAGAGAGGAAAAAATTACATGCTCGAACTTTGAAAGTTCACGAACCTCAATTTAAATGTAATCTTGTACTTTTTTTTTCGCGATGACGAATATCGCGATGAGGAAATTATTCGTGGAAGATAAATCAATGGATAAAACGCACTATAATCGGTTCAAAATGCTGTGAGAATTGGAACAAAAAAATTTTTTTTTAATGTGTAATTTTTTCAAACGTTTAAGCTCGACTTAATTGTTCTCTGTCCAGTCTGATGAGCATTTAGTTAATGGAGAAAGAGCAGTAAATATATCTTTTCCAAAGAAATATTTAATTAAAAATATTTTATTCATAATATTATTGTTATTATTATGTAGATTTGGAAAAATTTTAATTCATTAAAAATCCAAATAATTATGGTAAATGAATATCAGTGTCAAAATCAGTTAATAATTGATAAAAATATCGAAAATCTGACGAAAATTACAGAAAAAATAAAAAAATGAATAAATAAAATTGCAAATGCTCTCGGTGCAGTGAAATTTCGTCCGAGCATCAAAAGTCTGGGTCAACCGGAAGATCATTTTACCATCGTGCAGTTAGAAAAGTAATCATCTTTTATCTTACATTCGTGTGCTTGCTAATCTGGCAGAAAGAAAAAAAAAAATTTTTCAAACCATAATATTCGTTCATCGAACGCTCGACGGATTTTCTCGCGGTGAGCTGCTGTAACGTCGTGGCAAATATATATTTAGTTTTCAGCTCGGGTTTCACGGTCACGTATAGTATATCGAGAGAACGAAGAGAGACCACGGTCTTTGAATAGAAAATCTCGAGCTCGTGAGGTTATGTCGGTTTTGTTTCTTTGTAAAAAAAAAAAAAAAATTGAAAAAAAAGGGGGAAAACAATTCAAAATAGAGGGGTGAAAGGGGGGGGGCGGGGGAAGTGCTCTACTGGAAAGCGTCGTAGCGGAATGTCAGAACAAAAAATGAATCGAGTTTCGGCACGAAACACTATTAACGTCATTTTATTTGTCCGGATATTTTCGAGTATTTCATCAGCGATATTAGGTATGAAAAAAAAGAGAGCAACATAAAAAATGGCAGGAGTGTATTGTTTATTAAATAAAGCACGATTTCGTGCACCAAAGTATAATATAACAAAAGGGTGTGCGACGGCCTCAATGCTGAATCGATGTCGTTTTTTTTTCGGTATTTTTCGTTGCGCGCGTGATTAAAAAAATAATTATTCGATAATGAATTTAGGATGATTCCAGATTAATTACCACCGGGAATATCGGAAAAACATTGCAAATGAAATAATTTTTTTTTTCTTAATACATTAAAACGTCAAGTTTCGAGTTCACTAAAAACCTTGTTTTGTTGTCTTCTATCTAATTTTTAAAAATAAATATAAAAAAAATGGTGTAAGCGGACCAAAATGGAGTAGAACTCGACACTCTTTTTGGTCCCGCACGTGCAGTATTTTCAGTTTTTTTTTTACGATCTCGCGATTTCTATTGCAATCACAAAAGTCGTCTTATCTCTCTCTCTCTCTCTCTCTCTCCCCCCCCCCCCCCCCTTGTACTGTGTCGCATTTCGCGGCTGGGCACGGTGAAACTGAGGCAAACTCGTGTGCCGTTACACGCGAATATATATACAAAAGCGCTTTGAGGCAGCTCTTAGAATCGTTGCATGGAGCTGACCTCTTAAGAGGATCAACTTTATGATACAAACTATGGTTTCGTTGAGCGGGAACTCGAAAAAAAATTTTTACTTTCGATAAAAAAATAATAATTGAAAAGAGATTTTTTTTTTCAAATGTGGTCATTGTCCTGTCGATTTAGCCTCGAATTTCCCATACATATGGCTATATATATAGATATATAGACGACAGGTATGTACATGTGCGTGATTTTATGCTACGTGGCGTTAGAATCAGGACGCATATCGCGCCAAGCCGGACGCTTACGATATTCCACATTGATGACTCTGGTCGATTAGTAAACGCACTCGTATATGAGCTAATTGTTAATTCCGACACGTACGAATCACGGGCTACTTGAATATGCGAAATATTCGTGCCGAATAATCTTTATTGACGAAGCAAAAAAAGTCACAAGTTTAACTATAAGAGAGAGAGAGAGAGAGAGAGAAGGAGAGAGAGAGAGAGAAGGAAAGGAACGATATAAAAACAATTCGCGAGTCTTTGAAGCCGATTGAAAATTTTAACGCTTCTCATGTTCAACATATGTATATATATATAATATTCGAGGTCTTTAGCGTCATCGAGAATGCACTTCGTGCATGCAATTGAAAGTAAAAGATTCGTGAATTCAATGCTTATCGTTACTTACGATTAATTATCATTTATTTATAATAATTGATAGGAATTTTGAATAAGCCCTGATGTGAGACGTTTTTTTTTAACAATTTGCATCGTCATTTTAAATTATTTTGACGTATCTCTCGTCATGATGAATTTCAAAAAAATTCAGCGAAATCCAATTATACAAATTAATAAATGAACAATCCTGAATTAATATCAGCAAAGTCAATATGGGGACTTGCTAAAAGTGATAAACGTCACGAGTCGACTTCGCGATCAGATCCAACAAACTCGAACAAACAAAAAATCAAAAAATAAATTTGCGTAAAATAAATTCGATAAATGAAAAAGAAAAAAAGAATAAATATGCGGCGAGAAAGAGATGTATAAATAGGGGATTAAGGGGGAAAGGATGTATACATGTAGGTCAGTGTGACTCGGAATGAGCTTTTTGTTCAGAGATCTCTGCGAGCGCGGAGGGTTCCGAGTAGAGTAGGTGCACGAAGGGAATCGTTCGAGAACATACACGAGAGTATTCATACATATATACATACATATATATCGATGGGTTAATGCCAAATAGGCGTATGGGTAATGTATAAGCATAGCTTGTACGCCCCTATGGAATTTAACCATCGATATATATATATATATATATACCTTCTCATAGTTCCCGGGAAACTCTCGTTTCATTTCTCGTTTCCCCATCGAATCGGTTGTCTCGAACGGTGTACCTTATATGCACCATATATATATATATACACTCTCTTGGCATTCGATCTCTCTCCTATTCACTCACTACTCACTTCCGCAAATCCTAGAGACTTTCTTCGAGCAAACAATCGTAATCGTTGACACGATTGGAATTTTCAACGTTTCTAGTAAAAAAAAAAAAAAAACCTCGAGGTATCCCGTAACCCAGAAGAGAGTTGCTTGACGAATTTGAATCGCATAATCCTGGTTTAGATAAATATACTCAAAGAAATTTGATCACGAGCAGATAAATCGATGGTGAATCTCATCAAAAAGGAGGAAGTTGTCACCGCCTTCTTTTTTTTTTACCCCAAATGAGAACAATCGCGATCGACCTACGGGCTAATGACGAACGAGCCAATTATCACAGGAAAGGATAAAGCTCCGTCAATATCCACGTCAAACTGTCCCGACAGGCTCAACAGCGTGACTCATATGACGCTAATATCGCTCGCCTTAACAACGCCGAGGGTCAAAGATGACCCGTCCTATCATATCGCGAGAGAAATATTTTGTGCCAAATGGTGTTTTTTTTTTGTTTAAATACCAAAAATGAGAAGCCGAATCAATGAAGAAATTCATGGATGAACTTTAGCCTGAATAAAAATATATTTACTTGTTCGTATATTAGAACCAACGCTTCTACACATAACACGACTGTACTTTTGACATGGACACTGTCCTTTCGTTATTACGACACTCTTTTTGGTCGAGAACCGCGAACGAACGATTTGAAATATTCCACAAAAAGTATGTACCCAGCTGTATTTTTTGGTTGCAAAAAAAAAAAAAATTTTTTCGGCTTAAAAAGATCGAGACGTAGTCACTATACGATGAGCTTGTTCAATGTCAAGGTTTCTTTTTTTTTCCTTTCGGCTCACATCACGCGAGAAGAATGCACCGAACAGTGCATCGTGACATGACCGATACGAACCTGATACGATATCCCCCCCCGTTGTGTATACACGTGGTAAATATAAATTTGTAAACAAAAATGAAGAAAATGAAATCATCGCGCTTCGCCCGTGTTTGCATTTCGAATACCCGCCTGAGAAAAGAACGTTATTTGGGAGCAAAGAAGAAGTTTGTACAGTGATAAACCGACGGGTTAATCGTGACATTTTTTTTCTTTTTTTTTTTCCTCATCCTGCCATGAACGATTCATCCGTGTTCCCTTTGTCATATCTATATATCTATCAGGCTGCTTGGAAGACTCTCTCATTCCACGTGTGACATTTGAAAAATTGGTCGATTTAAGCGACAAACGTCGAGTCTATATATATAGTGAAAGGGGATCCCTGACGAAAAATTCCGAGAGTCGCCTCAATCAACGTGAAGATCGTGGACAAAATAAATTTTGTACAAATGTGAGATTAGTCGTTTTTCCGACTCTGTTCTCGTTCGAAAATATTATTTTCATTTTTTTTCTCTCTCATCTTTTATTTCTCAATTCTTTTTTCCTTGAGTCTTCCCCTCGTAACGTTTCACCGCTGCCCGAAGGATCGGAAGAATCCAAGTTCAACAGACGTGACACGACCACTTGTCTACGTGTGTTTGACTTCTCATCGATTGAGGCATCTCTATAAAAAAAAATCCCCAAAATCCCCCTTTCACGAGCTTCATTATAACCCTCCAAAACCATCAATTATCAAAGTAGCGCATGAAAAATTATATAGAGTTTTTTTTTCGTCTTCTAAACGCCTCAATATTTGTATCGACTTGCGCGCATGAGCGTGCATGCAGTTGCGGTTGTAGAGTCAACTGCGACGGCCAACCAACACTTATCAAAAGATACCCGTTTTGGTAGCAAACTATCCACTGTATTACATCCACACACACACACACACACACACACACACATATATATATATATATCGCATGTAATGCGAAGAGTCTCGCGAGCCCAATGGGCCTACGGACATTTTGAGTTTTCTTTTTCTTCGGCTCTATGTTTTTCTCGGCCAGATCGACGAGAGAGGAGACGCCGGCGTGAAAACCGGTTTAAGTCGTGAAAGACTCTCCCGTTCTCCGGGAGCCCTGAAAAACGAGGATTGGGGGTGAGGGGAGTGGAGAGATCACGAAATGTACGGGGATAGAGAGTTCCAAGCACGCACTTGAGATAAACCAGATTGGGAGGATGGATTCATGATTTTTTCATTCGTAGAACATATACATGCATAGACGATGGACGCGCGACGACTCGCGAGTCTGTCTATCTGCTCTTTCTCTGTCCCGCGATGGCGCCTCTCGCGGAATTTTTTCCAAACTTTTCTCGTACAAATCGCCGCCGCGCAGCGGCGCGATGTACTATTGGCGCGAATGAGAGCGCGCTTGCGCCTCGCAGAGTGACGCTGTCTACTCCAAGAACAAGACGACTTTTATGAACGCTTGTTTTTTGTTTTTTTAGCGAGTTTAATTGAGTCGTGGTTATTGCGAAAGACATGTAAATGTTCTGATACCAAAAACGCGTGAATATTATACGTTTGTAAAGGCATCGTTTTACGTCCTTTTCGACTTTGAGTCATATTGGATCATACGTATCAGTGGGCATCGAGGGTGTCCATGTCTCGGATTACCCCGCTGTATAGTTTTTGTGTC
This sequence comes from Rhorus exstirpatorius, assembly GCA_963564615.1. Lineage (NCBI taxonomy): Eukaryota > Metazoa > Arthropoda > Insecta > Hymenoptera > Ichneumonidae > Rhorus > Rhorus exstirpatorius. Next base: position 11,769,382 of record OY751318.1, read on the forward strand.
TTTCCTATACCTAATGGGTGCGCTCTTGCACGATTATCGCGAGGATCCATCGTGAAAACCGGTTTCATAACTCTCAACAATCTCCCGAACGGAGAAGCAAAGTGTGGCTCGGGCATGCGTGTATTTATTTCGTATATCTTTGTGCGTGTTTCGATTACGATCTTCGGGGGAATATGCTCCCGAGGGCCACTTTGGCTATAGACCTAACGCATCTCTCATAATTTGCTCTTTGCATTGAGAATTGAAAAACAAAAAAAAATTATTGAATAATCAAATCGAGATAGTCCGCAATTTAGATAATTGTCGCGATCGCTTTTCTTCAAGGTTTTCAAATGGCGTCGTAATTATACACGTGCGAAGCTACATTTCGATGCCAATATAGCTCATAGTCGTGAGGACTTTCTATAGGGATCAGCCTCGTGTGATTAACGAGCCCGTTATTAATAAACCCGCAACGAGACTTTAAGGTCAATGGAGTCTTTCTTTTTTTTTCCCCCCTTTCGAAATTTCATTCGCTCGATCAGTAAAATCTTCGTTGGTCAAAATTCTTTTCTACTTTTTTAGATTACTTTTTTCTTTCTTGCTACATATACATATGGACTAGGATTTTTTTTTTATCATTTCAACGGTTATTTTGATTATTTTTTATGATATTGTGATTATTTTTGTGGTTATATGCGATCGTTGATATTTTTTTAAATTTATTTCTCGTTTGTCAATTGGCACAAAACCGTTGTGCTATACACCTTGAGCGAATCTTTGAAAATTCTCTCGTTCTCTGTCCTCGGAACGGACGTACGCAAAAGGACTTGAAGCTTCGTAAATTTTGATTTTTTGATAAAAATTGATAAAAGAAAAAGCATTATGCACAAAGCCACTTCCGATAGTCCATGATAAATCGCGCTGAGAGCGCACACGATCGCGTTCAATAACGCGCTTGACCGTGAGCGAATAACGAGTCGAGGAGATCGATTGTTCGAACGAGGTCAGCTCTCATCCGTCCAAATCATGATGCAGAACGCCCATGTTAATGTATGCGCTTTTATATGTCCCCTATGCAATGCGTGAATCCTTCCCCAAGAGAGAACGATATAGAAGGTTTATCTTGACTCGACTCGGCAATTCGTGAATTTTTTTTCAAATGAACTATACAGGACATTTCAAATGAAGTAGGACCCTTTTTTTTAATCGAAAGGGATTTTCTCGAAAATTTCAAAACGTCGTTTGAATGAGGAGAACCAAAAGCTAGCAAAAAAAAAAAGAGATTCGCAGCGAGCCTTTTTTTAGAAGAAGCTCTCTTTTTGCTTTTTGACCTTTTCAAGGAAGACGAATGCATTCAATAAATTTCTACAAATCGACCTTTGGTATCGGCCAACAAAGTAGAAACATTTCTTCATCGCAGCCACCATTCCCGGATCAAACGATTCCCAAAAAAATTCGTCAGCCAAAAAATCGGAGCGTAACTCATGCGGAATAGCCCATAGAGAAAAAAAAAACTATTTGCACTCTCCCGACGAAACTGAGAGAGAGAAAAAAAGAAACAGCTCATTGATCCACGACTGATGTGTCAATTATTATTTCTCGCGCCTTCTCGAGTCCGATGCCGACCGAAAGATCGTGAAGCCGCGATGGATTTTAATCGGTAATGAAAGTCAATGGATCAGTCTCGAAGAGCGACCTTTCCGTCACTCCGTTTGACCAGATAGCCCCACTCCATTCTCGCTCATCAGTTTCTCTTCGGGTGGTCCTGATGCAATCGGACACGCAAAATAAAAATAATAAATATTTTCGTTTGTATATGTTATTTTTATTGTTCGATCTCACGGATAGAATTCCAATGGAATATCGGGAAGATCGTAATAGCTTGAGTGGGGCATCGAAAAAATCTCGCTATCGACTTGGAAAAAAAAGCTTGGGAACTGAATCTTCGTTCAGACTTTCCAACTTTAAAACTGGAATAGTTTCGTAGAAATGTTCACCAATGCTGAGAAGGCACTTAGAGAGAGAGAGAGAGAGAGAGAGAGAGAGAGAGAGAGAGAGAGAGAGAGAGAGAGAGAGAGAGAGAGAGAGAGAGAGAGAAGAGAGAGAGAGAGAGAGAGAGAGAGAGAGAGAGAGAGAGAGAGAGAGAGAGAGAGAGAGAGAGAGAGAGAGAGAGAGAGAGAGAGAGAGAGAGAGAGAGAGAGAGAGAGAGAGAGAGAGAGAGAGAAAGAGAGGAGAGAGAGATCTAGAGAGATCTATGTAAACGTAGTCGTGGTAGCGTTGAGATCCAAAGCATTCGTAGGTATCTATACACGTATCTATATATATATCTATATAGGACACTAAAGTTGATAGATCGGTCAATGCTCTCAACCTCACATGGCAGAAACTTAAATTTGACAATAGCCCCACGTTATTCATAAAGGACTTGACTCTGCGCCCACTCTTTTCACTCCAATTCTTTTGCACAAAGTAAAACCCCGATTTAAGCAACTTTTCGATCCACACTCCGAGGAAGCTGACGTTCCTCCAATTGATGATAACTTTTCGATCAAAATCGACGCAAAGTCTTTCGACGAAAAAGCTCCGATCGCGATCAACGCGTCTCAATGAAATTCTAAAAACCCTCGATTACGGCAACTATATATTCACATCTCTTCTACGACTTTCCGCAATGGAGGTCAACTGCCCCAACCCCCACCTCCACGGCGGTAATTTTCCATAAACAAGGCTCTCCCATACCTGAAATTCCGCGTTTCGAGACAAAACGAGTTTCGATATTCCGCAACGCGGTATAAATTTGAAACAAAAAAGGAAGAAGCATACCGAGATTGTTGGAGGCAGCTGTAAAGTCGATTCTCGCGATAACGAGCACAGCGATTGCTGCGAGTAGAACGAATTTTCGCGCGATCTTAGTCCTCGTGTTGCCGAAAATCCGCGATCTCGAATGTTCCGCTTGTTTCGCAAGAGCATCGTTGTACGCGGAGGCGCGACGATTGGGTTGTTTGTCGGGACCGGAAGCGGCGCTGGTGACCGGCAGCAGGGCCGGCGAAGCAACCGCCATCGCGCGACCCCCGTGCCTATCTCGCACACTTCGCGAACCACCACTTTGATAACGAATGAGAATTTAAAAAAAAACACCTTTTTTTTCCCGCCCCACGTTTTCGTAGATCAACACCGGTCAATGAAAGAAACCGATAAATATAAAATCCGGGTTTGTTTTGTTTCACCGCTCACGTTGAGGCCATACAATGAAATCAGAGAAAAATTTAAATCCGTCTTTATACTTCGTTTTTGTTTTACAAGACGTACACAGACACACGCACGCGCGCACACACACACGCGCACATGCACACACACACACACCGATCGTCGTCTCGATTTCCGTTAGCGGAGCTTTGTCCGCTTCTCTCGATGAAGCCTCGAGCGCGCACTCACTGCAATTACGAGCAGTCCCAGGTACAGAGAAAATTACTTTTGAGCGCTGGTAGACGTCCGGCGGGGGGGTCAAAGAGGTGGGGAGACTCTTCGTTTTCGAACTCACGCGAGAGTAGGGATAAATTTTTACCGCACCGCGCCGCGAGAACCGATGCAGTCGCTCCGGGGACCCATTTACTCAGCTCATGATGGAATTACGCGCCTAAAGATCCGTGAATATAGATTTGCATTTACGACGACACCATGTAACGGAGTGTTATTTCGCGAAGGATCGGCTCCGTTCGGGGGCAGGAGGGGGGGGGGGGGGGATGAAGCCGAGGGTCAGAGAAGAGGGCCAGGGGGGGAGGACTAATTTTTGCGTTATTTTTCCGTCCTTTTTTTGTCCTTCTGGTCAGTCCATGGCTCTAGCCTGACGCGACATAAACGCGGTCGCGGTCAGCAGGCGACTGCCAGACAGGCAACGATGGGTCCGTAACATCGACATGGCAATCCATATAGCTCTTTCTCACTCCCTCTCTCGCTCGCCGCGCTGTCTTGTTCCATTGCCGTGAATCCGGGGGTGATGGAGCAAGAGGGCAATGGAAAAAGACCTGCCGAGAGAACAACACGGCACTGGAGCCGGTGTGTTACAGCCAATCGTCATCACCATTGCCCCACTATATTCTTTCATATCCAGGAGACTCTCGTATATACAGGGGCCTCACCGTCCCAAGCTCTCAACGATCTCTCGATCCTTCGGATCCTCCGCCGGGTCTCTTTCAGAGCCTCAAGACACCCACACGAATATACACTCGCGCGCATTTGCGCTCACGACAGTTTCGTGATTTTTCTCTGGTCTAGTGTGTCCCACCACCTGTCCCCGGGTGTTTACCACACTATCCGCCGAATATTCCTCTACGGCTTTCAGAGCCTTTGCCATACAGCTATAATAATCAACCTTTAAACCTTTCATTTCCTCGCTGGTAAACAAGTCCACGCGGTTCACGGCATAACGATCAAGTTTCGTTTTCCCTCGGTTAGAGAGAGAGAGAGAGAGAGAGAGAGAGAGAGAGAGAGAGAGAGAGAGAGAGAGAGAGAGAAAGAGAGGGACCAGAGGTAATAGATGGGTTTGCTCTACGTTGGACAGAGTCACATGGTTCATTCAGGTATTGCCAGAGATCCGGGTCATCAGCTATACTTGCTCGGGAAATATACTCCTAACATCTGTCTCAATCAATTCTGCATATTCGCTGGAGGTTTCACCTGTTGCATCGACGCATTCTCAGTCATCGTGATTTTAAATTCCCTCAGGAGCAACGACTTGTGCATCGCGAGAATATCATTGATAATTCTAAGCTTTTTTGAGATCATATATAACAGGGTCGAGGGGACTTTTGTTGCAGTCTCGAGATGCGTCGAGCACGGAGTCGTAAAACAGGCAGGTTTGTATAGTCACCATATACCTGGCCCTTTTGAATTAGGTAGCTGTGACAAAGGTTGTGTCAGGCACTGCGGTCGGTGGAAGACTCAGGTTGAAGATGGAAGACCCAGGACATTCGGGGGGGAAAAAGAAACTTGCAGAATAAGGCATCAGCGAGGATTAGTTGATCCTCGTTGCAGGGAACATTAAAGCGGAGCGATCTTTTGAGAAAATTAATGAGTTTCCTAGTTGGAGAACTTCTAATCTAAATTTCTGATCCAAAGGATCGCTTTAATTGATGGCCAATAAATAAATTGGCCTATTTGATGCCGGAAATCATTGGCTCTGTTGTTACATGCACCAACCAGAGGTTAATTCGACTGATAGAAGTTTGTGAGAAATTCCAATTCTTAGCACTCGATTTGGACTGATCCTTATGGTGCTTAAGCTAATTCAGCAGTGTCTTTTGATCGGTAATTCGTCATGCCGATACTCGACTAATGTAATGGAAAACGAAAAGTATAAGGAGAGAGATGGTGCGCGGTGCGGAGAGTCCGAGGGAAAGGGAAGAGAGAACTCACGTACTTGTACCGTTAATTCGATGACGTTCTTCCGGCTCGTACGGTGGCCACGCGGAGCTCTTTAACGAAATATAAAAGCCGCGTCAGCGCGCGGGCTTTTCGCACGGACAATCGTAATTTTTATCGCACGAATGCAAACTCTACACAAAATGGGAAGAAGACATAGGGATAGAGAAAGAGAGAGAGAGAGAGAGAGAGAGAGAGAGAGAGAGAGAGAGAGAGAGAGAGAGAGAGAGAGAGAGAGAGAGAGAGAGAGAGAGAGAGAGAGAGAGAGAAAGAGACTTGTACTGTACCTACCCGATCTCTCATTTTTGTATTCCATTATACATAGGGCATTCCTTGTCAAATCAACCATTTTCCTCCAATGTCAAAAAATATCTCTATAATTATGAATTTTTTTTTTAACGAAAGCCACAATTTTGATGGTTTAACAGGCTTTTCCCTGATGTATGGGGGAATTTGCAAAAATCATCAGAGTCGCGACCCACAACGATTCAAGGCACACGATTTTTGAGTATCTTTTCGAATAAATTATCCTTAAATTGCAGCTTCGTAAAGAAAAATCGTTTTAAAAAATTGCACTTGCCCGTTGTACTTGTATCTGAAATTTTCAAAAAAATAAAAATTGCAACTGTGATCTCGGCTCCGTCGATTTGGCCTAAAATACCTCATATAAACTGCATGCCCACTTGATTCCCGTTTGTTCTGAGATCAGTCGTACTCGCGCGTGACGACGGGCTCGCTGATTACTTGATGACGAGCTCCACCGATTTATGGCCCTAATTGAGTTCCCTCTTGCCTCTCGGTAAGGAACGACACCAATTCATACATTCTAATGTATATATTCGCCAGAAAGGGAACCACGAAATTTCGCGACAAAAAAAGAAAAAGAAATTCTTCTCGTCTGATAAGGTGTATGGGATTTTTTTTAATATCAATGCGATGAGAGGGTGTCTGGAAACTCTTTCGGATGAGATTTGAGGGGTCTTGAAGAGGCTAGCTTAAATATGTATACATATATGTCATATAAAGATCTTTAAGAAAAAAAATATTATTTCTTATCACTATAATATGTTCTTTTTTTTTTATTAATTTGACTTTTAATTTATTGATAATATCGGGAAAAATATCAACTTGTTCGAAATCTGTATAAACCATATCAATTTTAATTAAATTTTATCCGATATAAATTGTTATTTTTATTTTCGGGGAAAAAAAAACGTTTTTGATATTTTGAAATTAAATTTTTGAATTTCGACAAGAATGCCCAGCAGATCCGTGATCAAAACGGGAAAAAAATACATTCATTTAGGATCCTAAATGAAATTTCAAAAATCCAGATTTTTTTATTTTTTCGAAAAATGAAGGGTCCACTAAAATCGCTGCAACTCTTTTTCCCGAAAGAGTTGAAACTCTATTCAGCGCTCATTCTCTTTGTAATCGTTTTAGCTTCAAAATGACACTTGGTTCATCGAGCTACGATTGTTTTTCGATTTTTTACGAATTTTCAAAGTCGGACCATCGATTTTTGCCAATTTTTCCATAGCCCTTTGGCTTCAAATTCACCGATTTTCAAAGTGCTCTTTTGAATAATAAAAATTTAGATCTTCAGAATAATCAAACGGCATTGTCTAAGTCTACTCAAGGGCTTTTCAAAACATCCCTGATAAGCCCATTTCCGGCAATAGGAAGCAAAGGAATGGGGATTTGAAATTTTGGTATTTTCAGGTTTTCGAAAAAGTGAGCTAAAAATAGAGAATTTTTTTTTTTTATCTTCTCACTAATTTCAGGCCCTAGGCGATCGGAAATTTTCCACTGATTACGAATCACGTGAATTTTTTTCCTGAATTCCATAAATTTGATATGAAAACATAAAAAAACGAAAAAAAAAACTTTTTAAGTTAACAAAAGTACATTATAAATCATATTTATTTATATTCATGTATTTCCATATACGCGAATAAACAATACCAGTTCATATATTGTTATAATGATTCTCCTATACATATATATACATAATTACATTCATATGTATGTATATAACATGCAAAAGATATGCTCGTCACGTCAGTGTAAAACGACGCTTGGAAAACGATCTATAATCATCGATATAGATGGAAGGGGGCCATCGTGTATAATTGTGATACAATCTTTTGACGTGTACAGAGCCAAGATAATATATACTCATGCATCTTGCCACAAGCGCGAGAAGCCTTTTATTTTTACAACTCCCCGGAATTGCAATAACCAACAATCTCACAGAGGTCGAAACAAGATATAGCGATTATTTCTTTTTTCTTTTTTTCTCGTGCTCCGGTGGCGTATTTTTCAAACCTAGCTGTAAGCCCGAATTGCGACGAAATTTTGGCACGCTTGGAATTTCTGTGACGTAATGATACACCGTAACAGAGAACCATGCGATGACACCAGAAGCCCTTTATATATTCACGTATATAACACACACACACACACACACACGATGTGTTTCCTGTTTCTATATATATTTTCCCGTGGCAAAACTTGTTTTTTTTTTTTTTCTTTTTTTTTTCATCGATCCCTCGTAAACACGCGATGTCGCAACATTGAAAACCATCGATCGGAATTCCCCGTGACAATTCTCTTCCAGGGTTTCAAGGACAAACAAAAATGATGACTATTTGGGTGAAAATTTTCGAAAAGCCTCACGATATCATAGCAAAGAGATGTCCAAAATGTCCTTTCAGCCATTTTATCTGGAGTCTCAAATGGAAAATTGTTACGAATTTCCATCGTGAGTTGCTTACCCAGTCTTTTTCATCGTTATGACGATATATGCTTTCTCCACGCGCAGTAAAGCCAAAATTACCCATGGCATTTGCTTTGTGAACGATGGACAAGCATTATACGCGAAGAAAAAAAAAAATCGATTGCAGGCTTTTGTTTGAGTACGAACTTTCATCGATTTGAAACGATCGACAACATATATACAGCGTATGATTGATGAAAAAAAAAAATCCTAGTTACAATGGTATAAAGGTCGTGATTGCGCCACAGGTACGTTGCATTATGCGCGAGGCGCCCAGAACGCTAATAACGCGAGAGAAGACATCTAGTGGCGCATCTCGTGTGATACACGTTGTACTAAACACTATATATATATACACATATATATATATATACATACATATATATATATATATATATATATATATATATTATATCATCGTGGAAGCGGTAACCATCGCGCGGTGGTACGACCATGAGAGAAAAAGAGAGAGAGAGAGAGCACGAGAGAGAATGAGAGTTCTAGAAGGAACGCAGGAGAGGGAGAGGAAAATAAGGAATGAGAAGAGGGTATATGAGTCTCGTAGCGGATATTTCGTAGCCAGAGGCAAACGTCACGTCGACAACGAATGTTTCATACTAACAGAGTGCGACAAATCGTCAAAGTGTATGTCTGAGAGAGAAAGAGAAACAGTGGGAGTCACTGTAGTACAACACCGTAGCAAAACCACGAGAATCGAGAGATGGTACTTTACTTTGTTATATATTCAGATATATATATATATATATATGTCTCTCTCTCTCTCTCTCTCTCTCTCTCTCTCTCTCTCTCTCTCTCTCTCTCTCTCTCCCGATATCCATGGAGACGTAAAGTCTCGATGGTTGTGTGTGAGAGGTTGCCCGTTCGGCTGGCACAGCCAGGTACCAAATGCCACAAGGTCACAATGGCGAGCGTCAGAGAGCGCTACATGATGGACCTCGCGATCCTGAACCGCGAGTTTCAGAATATCGTGGATCCTCGACGCGGCCGGATCTGAGACATTATACTCTTGGGCCGCGTAGAAAGTTTTTTTTTTACACATTCTTTTTATTCATAATTTTAATCCTCGTTCACGTCTATGCTCGGTTTTGTATTATTCATTTACAGGGCATTTTTAAAGGCGATCCTCCCGTTAGTTTATTCTTTACTCCGATACTCCATTGAGTCCATTCTTTACTCCGAAACTCTATTTGGTGTATTATTTTTTACACGAATACTCCATTGAATTGATTATTTAACTCCGATATTCCATTGAGTACTTTTTTCAACTCCAATACTCCTTTTAGTTCATTGGCTACTCCGAAACTTGCAATCAGTCCATTGTTTACTCCGATAGACCAATTAGTGTACTTTTTTTACTCCAATAGATCATTTAAGTGTGTTATTTACTCCAAAAATCTATACAGTGTATTTTTTTTACTCCAATAATCCATTGAATTGATTTTTTAACTCGAATATTCCAATGAGTACTTTCTTCAACTTCGATACTCCTTTCAGTCCATTGTTTACTCCGAAACTCCATTCAGTCCATCGTTTACTCCGATAGACTAATTAGTGTATTTTTTTACTCCAATAGATCATTTAGTCTATTATTTACTCGAAAAATCTATTTAGTGTATTTTTTTTACCTCAATAATCCATTGAATTGATTTTTTAACTCGAATATTCCATTGAGTACTTTCTTCAGCATCGATACTTCTTTTAGTCCGTTGTCTACTCCGAAACTCAATTCAGCCCATCGTTTACTCCGATAGACCAATTAGTGTATTTTTTTTACTCCAATAGATAATTGAGTCTATTATTTACTCGAATGCTCCATTCAGACCATTATTTACTCCAAAAATCTATTTAGTGTATTTTTTTACTTCAATGATCCATTGAATTGATTTTTTAGCTCCAATATTCCATTGAATACTTTTTTCAACTCCAATACTTCTTTTAGTTCATTGGCTACTCCGAAACTCTCATACAATCCATTGTTTACTCCGATAGACCAATTAGTGTACTTTTTTACTCCAATGGATCATTTAGTCGATTATTTACTCCAATATTCTATTCGGACCATTATTTACTCCAAAACTCAATTTAGTATATTTTTTTATCACTCCAATGTTCTTATTTGCTCCATTTTATTTACTCCAATTGTCCTACAGGATATTTTTCTCTGTGCCCTCGTGCTCAAATGTGAAAAACTGCGCATCATGTAATCAGATAGCATTTTATTATTCAAAGTATGTTTATCTCGAAGATCATTGAAATTCGAAGCACGAGTCAAATTTCATGGTATGACAAATCGATTCGTGAAAGGCATGGCATTTCACTTGTGCTTGAAATAAACGCAGTTCTTGTCTCCCTGAAAACGATAAATTGCAGAGAATTTTTTTTCCAACAGTCGATCGTTTTCTACTGTAATCGTCTCTCTCTCTCCCTTCAAAGTTGCTACGTACTCGAAAATTGATGAACAAGAATATATAATATTTTTTGCAATTTTTTTTCCAAAATTAGACGATAACTGTAAAAAAGTAATTTTTCATTCACCGATTGGAATATTTTTTTCAAATGGCCAGAGGATCATTTCAAACAATATGAAGTTTGAGATTTTTCTCATACGATTTTTCTTCTCCCAGAAAAAAAGTCGTAAGTTCCACGATCGGCTCTCTGAAAAGTGCGTCGTTGATCGTGAGAAGAAAAATTTTTTTTTTAAAGAGAAAAAAAAACGGCTAAACACCTTGAACAATAGGCTCGAAAGTAACGAGCGGTAAATCCTATTATTTTTGCCCATTCTCCCTGACTAAAGCGTTGAAAAAAAGAAAGATAGAGAGAGAGAGAGAGAGAGAGAGAGGAAAAATGTGGAGTATATTGACGTCACAGCGAATGGCACTGGATGGTACCTTTCCATTCACTCGACGGTTGATGAATGTTCATATTTTTTCTTCTTCTTTTCTTTCTTCTCTCAATGCTGTTGTAAATACTCCCTCGGTTAAATAATAACAGAAATCTCTTTTGGATACAGCAGCTCACTGTCAGCTCGAGCGAGCATCAGTAAATCGAGAGAGAGAGAGAGAGAGAGAGAGAGAGAGAGACCACGAGGAGAGCGAACGTCAAGAACAGTTGGGTTTACGTCACGTGCAACAGAGCAAGACTTAACCAGGTTTCGAGGTATAACCTCTCGATAGAAAGCAAAAAAAAACACTGATAACAATTATGGAAAAAAAAAAACGATTACGAGATTCAATGAAACGTGAGATAGCCGGAGAATGAATTTCTCCATTGTGAAAGTTTGAATCAACGATTGAGGATGAAAAAAGAATTACCAAAAGTAAGCCAGAATAGGAGTATCTTGTCTCAAATTTTTGGGATATATTGCTAATTTTAAATGACAAGAAAAAATTTTTTTTAGTGAAAAATATCCGGCGTGATTTTATTGTACTCACCTACGCCTTGTTAGTTGGCCTCGTTGCCGTTGCTCTCTTCCTGTATGGATTTTTTCCAATAAAATACCAGGACAATGATGAAGCCAGAATGCTCGATCTTCCAGATCACGTGGGACACGTGAGGTAATTTTTAATCATTGAAAATAATGATTAATTTACGAAAGTATGGATATACATTGGGGATAAAAAGTCATTGTTCATGCCCTCAATTTTATTTGTGGGAAATTTTTTTCGTTAAACGTGACTTGATAAGATCAGAAAAATCCAAGAATCAATGAGGCTCCCTCTTTTTTTTTCTTTAGGGTAAAGCCGGAAGAATTGTACAGGCCAAGAGTTGAGAAAATCATAATTATGATAATCGATGCTCTGAGATGGGATTTTGTAAATGGTCCTGTTGGAATTTCCGCAATGCCCATAACTAGTCAATTGATAAGCCAAAAATTAACGTGTTTGATGCAAGCCGAGAGCAATCCGCCCACTGTCACAATGCCAAGAATAAAGGTAAAAAATAAATTAAAAAAGTAAGAAAAAAAGACAACAGAGTCTGAAAAAAAAAATTATAAATTTCAACGCAGGCCATGATGACCGGTGCTGTGCCAAGTTTCGTCGATGTAGCATTGAATTTCGGCGATGCTCCAGTCAGGGAAGACAGCCTATTGTTGCAAGCAAAAAATCATGGGCACTCGATGAATTTTTATGGCGACGAAACGTGGTTGAAAATATTTCCAAAAATGTTTAAACGTCACGAAGGAACAACGTCCTTCTTTGTCAACGATTTTACCGAAGTATAAGATTTCTCATTCGGCTGTGAGTCCACAAAGATAAGGAAGATTGTAATTTGTTTGACGAAATTAGGTGGACGATAATGTGACGAGAAACGTGGCCAGGGAGTTAAATAGCAAGGACGATTGGTCCTTGCTGATACTTCATTATTTGGGACTCGATCATATCGGTCACGTGGCCGGTCCATTCAGTCCACTGGTAGAGCCAAAGCTCAGGGAAATGGACGATATAATAGGTCAGATTGAGAGAAAAATACGAAATTGGGTAAGCCTATACGAGTTTTCTCGAATCTCACGGGAGAATTGGGTCATTTTTTTTTTTTTCCTGACCATGGTGGAGACTTGAATTTTAGAATGAAAATGGTTTGCCAACAATTTTCGTAATCTGCGGTGATCATGGGATGAAAGATTCCGGGGGTCATGGTGGTTCGACCATCGAAGAGACACTCGTGCCATTTTTAGTAATCGGTGCAAATTGCTCGACGAAAATTAACGAGCCGAATCGTATCAGTCAGATTGACGTAGCATCGACTCTGTCCATGATGCTCGGTACTCCCATACCTTCGTCAAACATCGGTAGCGTTCCTCTCGTCATGCTGAACGGTCTAACCGATTCCAGCAAACTTTTCGTTCTCTACTACAATGCCCAACAGGTTTTGAAGCATTTTAAAACGATACCCGATTACGAAACCAGTCGTGAGTAGAGCTTCAAGTATTTTCAAGAGTTTGGTAAAATTGTCCCGGGCAAGTCATTCGGTTCGTTGAATTTTTTTTTCCGAGCCATTGATTCATGAGAAAATGGGTAATATTTTCTTTTCCCCTATTATCGTTCGCTAAATCGCAGAAAGACACTGAAATTATTCTCCCATAATTGCATATGTCCAGAAAATATTTTTTCTGAATTTTTAAAAATATTTCTTACTCACAATTTTTCAGAAGCCTACAAATATTACGAGGATGCAGTCGAACTGCACGTCGATTGGTTAAAAAATCAGAAAGAAAGCAACGCCGTCCAGGCAGTATTGATTCTGTACAACAAGGCTTTTCGGAACATGAAAGAATTATTGATACACAGTACGATCGATTATGATCTCCATGCTATGAGTATCGCAATGATTTTTATGGCACACGTAAGATCGCTTGCGATTACAGTAATTATTGCATCCGATAAATTCGCTAAAAGAAAAAAATCTTTTTATTTCTATTGCATTAAAGTCTTGGAAATTTGTATGATAAAATAGATTTTTTTTTTCCACGGTTCGCTTCATCCGTGCGAGAATTATTCAATTTTCAACTTCTCGCAAGGTTCGGATTGCACCGATGAATCAGATTGGATTGCGGAAGGTCTAAGTCCCTCATTCCTTCCGATGTAAATGTAAAACGTTTTCATTCGCAAGCTCATACGCACAAGTATCGAAGCAAATTTGGTAAATTTTCACTGGGAATGGAAATTTTTATATTCGAACCAGTGAAAATCTTCTTATGAAGAGAGCGAGAGCTCGCTAAGCCAATTTTATTTATCGATGCGACCTGAGCCTTGCGACATGGTTTAAACTGAAACAATATTTGCAGCGATGAATGCGGATCGCAAAAAAAATTATTGCAATAAAAATGCTTTAATATTTTAGTGTTCTTCGATTAGTCTTTTCTTTTATTCTCTAGAAATTTTACAATTTTCATAACGTAATTGAAGAAAAAATTCAATTTTTCTCTCTGGACGCGTTCAGTGTGCCGGTAAAAAAAAATTTTCTTCTTTAGATTGTTCACCTCATGGCCAACGATGAAATTTACGAAGAACAAGCGAGGATGAGAAAATTTTACTGGATAATCGGCAGTATTATTTCGTATTTAACACTGAAATTTCTCTGGGAGTCTGACAGTATTATTTCACTGACGGTATCCAAGAGTTTTCTCTCAAACATCATTTCCCTTGGGATCATCGTGTCAAATAGTAATCTTTGTGGAAATATATCTCTGTCGAGATCGTTGCGGAAACGAATCTTGAATTTTAATTTTGGCGAGTTGTTTTTTCATCTCGGCATGGCCGCCCACATGACAAGTCTAATTAGCAGTAGCTTCGTCGAGGAGGAGCATCAAACGTGGTATTTCTTTTGGACGACACTTTTGATACTTTTGCTTTTTGATCTTGCGACAAAATCCTGGAACTCGAAACACACGATTCGTGTATTACTGAGCCTCGCGGCGCATCGAATATTCCGAAAATTAAATAGTACCGGCAACAAATATGCGAATTCGCCCGATATCGCAAATTGGCTCAGAGATCAAGAAAACAATGCGGCGATGACGATTTTTCTTCTCGCCGGTAATACCGATTTTTAAAATTTTTCTCAATCAATTTTTACAAATCCGCAGAATCTCATAATGGAATTTGTTGGCTTTTTCCTTCAGCGCTCGGACTCCTCGCATGGATCGGTTACGTTTGCGAGGAAAAAAAGTACAAAATGAAAACTTTGATTTTTCACAGCGGTGCAGCTGTTTGTATATATCTTCGTCATGCGGCGACTAAGAGCGTCGCAAAATTGCCATTTTATTTTAATTCTAGGTAAGTGATTCGTACAGATCATTACGATATGGATAATTATGATGAAAGCGTTCGGTGCAAAAAATCATTTTCATCATTAAAAATGTTTCATTATTTCGGTGCTCTCGGAGCAATATATTTTTCACAAAAGTTCCAAGATTTCGTGCGTGCAATTTCATCGCAAGTTTTATTTTTCGTCATTACGACTGAAATCCTCATTAATCTTAAGTCTCGCCGGATCGCTCGAATCAATTGAATTACGAAAAATTCAACACGCATTGCTTCGCGCAGAGGTATCATCGAAGTTCGAATATTCTGGATTATAATAATATTCTTCGCTCTCTACTGGGCCTATCGACTTTTTCGAACGACGGAGAGAAAACTTTTGACAAAATCATTTCTGCGCTTTGTCGTACAACTGTGGTTAATGATTTCGTCGATGCTGCGCAGGCCGCACAACGTTTTTTTATTGCCGCTGCAAATCTTGGTCAGTCGTGTCATTCACGATGCGCTTGGGTTTTGGATCAACGGAGAAAATGCCATTGTATATATTTACATGTGGATGGGAAATGTTTTTTACTTTTATCAGGTAATTTTGAGGTTTTTTTTTTTTTTTTTTCTTCGCCGCACAGCATTAATTTTAAATTCTTAACGATAAAGCGAGCGATGTGATTTTTTTTTCAATTCTACAGGGAAATTCAAATAGCTTGGCCAGCATCGATGTCGCAGCCGGTTACGTGGGCATGGAATCTTATAGGCCTCTTTTAACGAAAATATTTGTCTCGATAAATACGTATTCCGCTCCGGTATTAGCCTACTTGACTCTGTTGTATCGCAGCAGCCTCTGCGACGAATCGTGAGTGTCAAAAAACAAAAAATTCTCCCGCACCAACAATATTGAGACTCGTCGAATTTTTTATTCCCTTAAAAAAAAGAAAGAGAGAGGTTTTATGAATTTAATTTCTCTTTCAGCCGCTCCGCCAGAATATTGTCGATAAATCGACAATTTGCCTTGTGGAGATTTCTTCCTCTGGCTGCTTACACAATTATCGTGACCGTTCAGAGATTTCATTTATTCATTTGGACTGTATTTTCACCAAAATTACTCTACGAGGCAATGTACTGCGCCGTTATCTTTACATTTATTCTCATTACACAGATTTTTTGTATCTACTTTACACCAAAATAAAAAGATTTCATAAAAAAAAATAACCCCCCCCCCCCCCCGCCCCCCTCAACTTTTTCATTACTTTTCTTCCCTTGAGGCAGAGGTGTCCCCATCGAAATACGTGGATAATAATGTCAGGAGATGGTTGTTAATTTTGATCTGGGCATCGGATATCCAAATAAGATGCAGTAAAGACTTGGATGGAAAAAAAAAAAAAAAAAATCGCTGGAGATAAAGAACAATAATAATTTGCAACAGTATGAACGACGTCGTTTTCGTAACGTTCGAAAAACTTTATTCACTGACACAGAGTTTAATGTTATATTGACGATCGTAAGATTCTAATATTTACGCGTTTCAATTGTACTCTTGCCAAATCGACGATACACGATATTTTCGAAAATAATTTCTTGATCGTTCAAGAACTAATAATAGACAGCTCTGTGAACAATCGTTGAAAATTGAATTAGTATTGCACGAAAAGCAAAACAAAAAAATTATGTATAAGATCAAAAACAACATCGTGGATATTTATCTGTTTTGTTGTTTTTTTTTTTTTTTTTTTTTTTGTAAAACCAATTATTATGCGAATGTTTTTCAGCAAAAAAAAAAAAGAAAATTACCTGCTATTATTTCCTTCACGATTGTAGTAACTGTACACATAGTCGAAATCAGAGTTGGGCATAATTGCAATTGACTGAACAAAAATTACGCAATTACTTCGAAAAATTGTAATTAAATTTCATAAAATTACAAATACTTTGAAAAATTGTAATTAAATTTCATAAAATTACAATTACTTTGAAAATTTGTAATTAAATTTCGTAAAATTACAATTACTTTGAAAAATTGTAATTAAATTTCATAAAATTACAATTACTTTGAAAATTTGTAATTAAATTTCATAAAATTACAATTACTTTGAAAATTGTAATTAAATTTCATAAAATTACAATTACTTCGAAAAATTGTAATTAAATTTCATAAAATTACAATTACTTCGAAAAATTGTAATTAAATTTCATAAAATTACAATTACTTCGAAAAATTGTAATTAAATTTCATAAAATTACAATTACGTTGAATTTTCGAAATTAAATTTGAAAAATTACAATTGCCTCGAATAGTTTGAATTAATTTTTTTTTTAATTATGACAACACGAGTTATTCTTGCACCTAACATTGTTAGAATAACGGCAGGCTCGAATTAACGCAAATATTGCGTTATTTCATCGCGATGACTCGTCTGTATCATCCAAACGACACAAGTCAAATCATCCTACAATTTATAACTTTTCATCTCTCCTATAGATATTAATATTAATTTCTACAGCGAATGAATATAATATCAATAAAAATCAAATCAAAACATCCTAGCTCGTCTATCTCTATTTACATATACCCTAAATAGCAATAAATCACACGTGTTTTTTTTTTTTTTTTTTTTTTTTTTTCGAAATTAAAAATTCAACATTCGACGGTATAGAAAAATATGAACATCTGTTTCGTGACTTTTGCTATGTTTGCTATTTTTTTTTTCTTTTTTTTTGCGTTTACCAGAATATTCGAGACACGAAATTTGTCCGGCTAAGGAAGACGAAAAAAAAAAAAAAAAAATATGATAAATGCTCGCTTTACCCTAAATCTAAAACAGCGTGTGTCGGTGGTTAAATCCAAAAGCTTAAAAAATGTATAAATATGTATAGAATGCAATCGAAACTTGGATAATAAAAAAAAAAAAGGAAAAAAAAAAAAAATTCATGAGACGTTACTGATAAACGAGTAACGCAGGGAAACGTAAAATTTTTGTGCGTGCTCCGTACTTAAATATTTTCTCTCCCTCGAAAATCTGGTTAAACTTGCCGGCAAATAATTCATCAATTAATATTATCGTGAAATTTTTCAAAAAAAAAAAAAAAAAAAATTACCGTCCACCCGTCGGCTTAGACCTTGTCGGATTTTTCTTTTTTTTTCTCTCTCTCTTTTTGCTCGTTCGTTTCTTTTTGTAAAAAAAATATATCACCGGTGGGGCAAAATTTGGCATTAAATTTCGTCCTCATCGAGACTCGGTGAGGATTTTTTTTTTTTTTTTTTTTTTTTTTTTTTTTTCAACGAGATTTATTAAAACGGCGAATTCATACCGAGTTTCGTCCCGAATTCCAGACGAGCGCGTTTTTGATATCTCACGTTGACTCTGAAAAGAAATTCGAAAAAAAAAATGCTCTCATCCGACCCAAAAATGAACTGTAATGATTCAAAGATTGTTCATGACGACCGGAAATGCAAAATTAAACGGGGGGGGGGGAAAAAAAAAAAAAAAAAGAAAACAAACACTCACTTAATCTCTTGCCACTTGATCAGCTCGTTAATGGCGAATACGAGAGGCAGCGACAGTAGAAAAAATAGTGGCAAATGAAGGGGAAATTTTTCAATCTTTTGTCCCTCCTCCGACCAAAAGTCAGCCAGTAAAATTCCCGAAAA
This sequence comes from Rhorus exstirpatorius, assembly GCA_963564615.1. NCBI lineage: Eukaryota > Metazoa > Arthropoda > Insecta > Hymenoptera > Ichneumonidae > Rhorus > Rhorus exstirpatorius. Next base: position 11,787,989 of record OY751318.1, read on the forward strand.
TGTAGCCTGAACGCCTAGCCTGTAAATATTACATTTTTTTTCTTCTTCTTTGCTCTTCGCTCAAATCCAAATCCAAAAATCTCGTTGAATCAATGAACAAATTTAGCGAAAAATTTTTTTCTTTTGGCTTACACGATAAATGAACTCAGGAACCAGGCCAAATTGTTGAAAGGCATTTTTTTCCAAATCGAATATTCCCTGTGAACGAAGCTCATGGATATCGTTACTGAAATTAGAAAAAAAAAAAAAAAGAAAAAATTCGCTCAGCTGCTAAAAAAATTTGCCACTCGGGGCATAAAAATTATATTTAAATCTCGAAAAAAAAAAAAAAAAAAAAAAAAGATTTATAATTACCAAAATTTATAATTACCAAATTGTAATTATTTATAAATAATTATAAAAAAAAAAAAAACGATTTATAATTACCAAAATTTATAATTACCAAATTGTAATTATTTATAAATAATTATAAAAAAAAAAAAAACGATTTATAATTACCAAAATGTAAAATTATTATCGTCAGTGCGAAATGTTGCACGGCGATGATTACATTTGGCTTGTCGCCCCAGCCGCCCCAGGTTGTCTCGCCATCGGCGTCCGGATAAACGTAAAAACATTTTTCACCGATTTTCGCATAAATCGGACAGAGCGTTATAAATGAAACGCACTGCGAAACGATAACCGTAATTATAGTGGGAACAAATTTTGTCCCATAGCACCAAACAACGAAAAGAGCAACCTGTGGAAAAAAAAAAGAAAAAACAATATTACGATTTATTAAATATTTCACGCATATTTTTATCGTATACGAATATAAACGGCCAAAAATAAATAAATAAATAAATAAATAAATAAATAAATAATGAAGAATTTTCTTAATTATTTATATTTATATTATTTATTTTTATTTATATTTATTTATATTTATATTTATTTATATTTATATTTATATTTATATTTATATTTATATTTATATTTATATTTATATTTATATTTATTTATATTTATTTATATTTATATTATATAATTATAATAATAATTATTATTATTTATTTTTTACCTGTCCGCCAACGACGCACTGATTTTTTCCCGTCGCTCGTTGCATTATCGTCGAGTCGGTCGGCGTCGCGATCATTGACAACGACAATAGCGGAATGATTAGACAGCAGAGCCACATTACTTGGCCGACCGAGAACAACGGTGGTAAAAGAAGAAAACCGGACATTGCCTGAGCGAGTGAAACCGTTACGACGCAGCACAACCAAAATTGAACGCAATTCCATAGGCACTTCATGTAGTCGCGAGCCTGATGGACAAATTGCTTTTACAAATTAGCCACCACGATTCGGCATTTTTATTTGAAGAAAAAAAAAAAAAAAAAATCATGCGAAAATTATCAGAGACAATTTATCTTTGAGGATTTTTTTTTTTTTTTTTTTTTACGAATCCACGATATTTACCTCCATCACGAGATAATATATGGCTATGGGATCCTCTCTCCTGACGCTGAGCGAGCAGGCGATAGAATTCAAGGCTCGACTAAGCTCGACGGGTGTTGGCCCCTGATCCTCCTTCGTAGGCTTCATAACCGGCACTTTTTGGCAAACTTGCGGATACAGAGGTTCAACACCGACTCTGCATTAATAAAAAAAAAAAAAAAAAAACAATTAAAATTTAAAAAATCCCTAAAACTTAACTCGAAAAGTTTGAAATTTTCACACAAAAAAAATCATCAATTTTCGCAAAATAATTTTTAAATAAACGAACAAATTAAACAAAAAAAAAAAAAAAAAATAATTAATCAATTATTTTTCACGAGCTATATATAGATCGGATTCAATTATTTTTTTTTTAATTAAAAAAATCCTCTAAATCACGTCATTTGCCCGGAAATCTCATTCGATTGTTTTTATTCCCCAATTTTATTTAATTACATCACGTCAGAGAGCAATCGCGTCCCTAGCCTGTCAGGGAAAAATCTAATGAGAATGGAGATTGTACGAAAACCCGTGAAGCTCGAAAGCGAGAACGTGAAAAAAAGTCTCTTTCGTCCCGTCGACGATGTCATTTACATTCAGCCGGCGAGGGCAACGCCGAAATTTCATCGGGAGCCAAAGAAAAGCTTACAAACGCGAATGGAATCCGGAACTACGTATTCGGCGTCTTATATGGAGCCACCTTCGAGCAGCGCGGCGGCGATGCTGAAAAATGTGAGAACCGCGAAACCGAGGATTCGCGGAGGAATCGAGACGACGACGATGAATAAAATTTCTTACGGCTGGCCGGTCGGCGAGAGACCGAAAACTTGTTATCCGGCGTCGCGTTTGGGCTGCGGCGAGGGACCGATGGATCTTACGAGCGTGAACATGAGCTCTTACACGAGGCCCGATCTTGTCGCAAGAACGAAATCGGCGAAAGAAAATTATTCGCAAAGACCGGTCACAGCGCCGATGGAAAAAACGACCGTGACTCGCGAATCTTATCGCGATCCCGGTAAAACGGAAAAACGACGAATTATCATCAATGATTCGTCCAAGATTTATCGTAAATTGAATTTTTTAACGGATTACGAAACCGTGCAGAGATCGTCGTATCGAAGAAACGAGATCGTTCAACGAAAAATCATACGACCGCGCAATACTAGGTCAGCGATAAACGCAAAAATTGATTGCGGAACAACTTACGGCACGAGTTACATGATACCCGGTCGTTTCGTGAGGATAAAGTAAATTTAAAGAGAGGATGGAGAGAGAGAGAGAGAGAGAGAGAGAGGGCACTTTGAACAAAAAAGAAGAAAAAAAAAAACTTCTTTTTTACCTTCCGGAATTTATCGATTTTTTTTTTTTTTTTGGACAAAAGTGCTCCGGAATATCTGAAACTGCGCACGTTGATTCTCTCATATTGCCCGATGGATCTGATTGTTATTTAACGTTTTTTTTTTTTTTTTTTCTCAAGTTTTCTTTCCCATGAAATGGGGGGAAAAAAAAAATTAATTTGCATTATGGGAAGGGGAAAAAAAGGGAACGTACGGCCGTCGCCACCGTAGGTCTATTTATCTGATTGAAAAAAAAAAAAATTGATGTCGATTGGAACAAAAAATAAAGAATTTTATTTTTTCTTCTTCAAAATAACTCGACTCTACTCGTTAATGATAATTGACTCACGAGGCATCGGCTTGCATGAATATCGGCATATTATCGGCATTCGCGGACGAGCCAAGCACGCAAACGACCTCCCCATAATCCTGCATTATGTGCAACATTTCACGTGTCACAGTGGTATTGCAGTCCGTGAAGAGGGAAACAAGAAGAGGCACATTGTCGATCAATTCAATGTGCGGCCTTATCTTGTCGATTCCACGGGGCAACTTTGCCTTAAAGTGGAATTACAAAAGTTGTCGATTTGTTATTTTTTTTTTTTCGGCAGAGAGAGAGAGAGAGAGTAAAAAATATTTGTCAAATTCTGTGGTAATCAAAGATAATAATAATAATAATTATTATCCTTGATACAATTATAATTAATGTAGTAATGATTATTATTATTTTCGTTTATTATCATGGTTTTTTTTCTATACTTTAGGCCTCAAAAAATATTTATAAAATTTCACGATCGTCGAAAGAAACATATTTTGTTTATTGTTTTTTTTTTTAATTTTCAAAGCTTTGATATTTCGTCTATTTGACAAACAGTTCGTTTTATTTACTTTTTTATAAGATTTTTATAAATGTTTTTTTCATAATTCGAATAGAATTTTTACATTTTTATTGAAAAAAAAAAAAAAAATGTCAAGAGCTCGTTTTCTTTACATTTGATACGATACTTCATAAATTGAACAAATTGTATTTTATACTGATCCAAATTTCGAAAATGTTGATCAAATCGTGTCAATAAAATCACATTTTACACGATGAACTTTGATTTCAATTTTTTTTTGCTGTACTTTTTTCCGGAAAATTTACAAACTCACCCTGTTCGAAAGATCAAAATTAACGGGAGCACTTTGTTCGGTGCTGTCGGTGAGACAGCTGAGTGATCTCCAAGCCTCCTGGCCTGATCCAAGATCGACGCTCTGAACGAGGACGCTATCCTCGCTTCTCACGGTGTCGTGTTCTCTAAATATATATATATTTTTTTTTCACAAAATTGTAATGAAAAATTACCAATCATAAATTACTCGGAGTAATTTTAGCTAAATTTTGAAAAATTATAAATTACTCGAAGTAATTTTAATTGAATAAAAAAAAAATTACAATCAGTCGGAAATTCATTCAATAAAAACACCGGCGCACAAAAAAAAAAAAGTGATCTGTACTTTTGACCAGACCCATCTAGGGTTATGTATTTTCGATGCGCTGAATCCGAATTTGAGGTCGGTTTAACCCGTACACCCGCAAAATTTTGAGTAAATTGCAAAAAACCGCTAAAAATAGCAAAAAAAAATGCAGTAATGCAAGCGAGAAATTTTTTTCGAACTAGATCAATGTTTATTATGTATTTCGATGCGCTGAATCCGAATCTGAAGTTCATTTAGCTCGTCAACCCTCCAAATTTTGAGTAAATTGCAAAAAACCGCTGAAAATCGCTAAAAATCGTAAAAATTGAAGTTATGCAAATGAAAAAAATTTTCTCGAACTAGATCAAGGATGTTTTTTTGTGTATTTCGATAGGCTGAATTCAAATCACAAGTTGATTTAGCTGGTAGACCCTCCGATGTTAGAGTAAATTGCGAATAACCGCTGAAAATTGCTAAAAAATCGTGAAAAATTGCAATTATGCAAACGAAAAAAAATTTGTTAAACTAAATCAAGTATTTTTCTTATGTATTTTGATGCGGCTGAATTCAAATCCGAAGTCAGTTTGGTATTTAAAGTTGGAGGGCGTACAAGCCAAACCGACTTCGGATTTGAATTCAGCGCATCAAAATACATAAGAAAAATACTTGAGTTAGTTTAACAAATTTTTTTTCGTTTGCATAATTGCAATTTTTCACGATTTTTTAGCAATTTTCAGCGGTTATTCGCAATTTACTCTAACATTGGAGGGTCTACCAGCTGAATCAACTTGTGATTTGGATTCAGCGCATCGAAATACACAAAAAAACTTACTTGATCTGGTTCGAGAAAATTTTTTTCGTTCGCATAACTTTAATTTCTACGATTTTTAGCGATTTTCAGCGGTTTTTTGCAATTTACTCGAAATTTGGAGGGTTGACGAGCTAAATCAACTTTAGATTCGGATTCAGCGCATCGAAATACATAACAAACATTGATCTAGTTCGTAAAAAAATTTCTCGCTTGCATTACTGCATTTTTTTGGTTATTTTTAGCGATTCTTAGAGGTTTTTTGCAATTTACTCAAAATTTGGACGGTTGACGAGCTAAATCAACTTCAGATTTGGATTCAGCGCATCGAATAACATAATAAACATTGATCTGGTTTGTAAAAAAATTTCTCGCTTGCATTACTACATTTTTTTGCTATTTTTAGCGGTTTTTTGCAATTTACTCAAAATTTTGAGGGTGTGCGGGTTAAACCGACCTCAAATTCGGATTCAGCGCATCGAAATACACAAAAAAAAACATACTTGATCTAGTTCGAGAAAATTTTTTTCGTTTGCATAACTTCAATTTTTACTATTTTTAGCGATTTTCAGGGGTTTTTTGCAATTTACTCAAAATTTGGAGGGTTGACGAGCTAAATCAACTTCAGATTAGGATTCAGCGCATCGAATAACATAATAAACATTGATCTGGTTCGTAAAAAAATTTCTCGCTTGCATTACTGCATTTTTTTTGCTATTTTTAGCGATTTTTTGCAATTTACTCAAAACTCTGAGGGTGTACGGGTTAAACCGACCTCAAATTCGGATTCAGCGCATCGATATACATAACCCTAGATGGATCTGGTCAAAATTACAGACCCCTTTTTTTTGTGTGTCGGTAAAATTGGACAAAAAGAAAAGAAAGATTTTTCGAAACAAAAAAAAAAAACAATAAATAATTACGATAGTGCGGACGACTTTGATTCTCCATTCCTGTTCTCGAGCAAATCGTAACTGGCATGCAAGAAAGTAAAATAAAACAAAAAAAAAACAAAAGAAAACAAGAAAAAAAAAATGAATCAGAACAAAAGTTCTACCTTAGACAATTAATCATTTATTTTAGCTATTTTTTTTTTTTTTTTTTCTCGAACCTGTGACTCATTGCACTTTTGGCTTGTAACGGTTCAACGCTGTGCCACTCTGTGGCCTCGTCGTCAAATTTAACGGTAGTAAAATCCGTGTTTATCGCACTCGGTGCTGACATACTCATTGCCCTGCTCGTATCCAAATTCGAGCTGTAATATTTCATGAAAATTCATTGCACACAGGACTTGAAATACAAATTTATCTTTGCATTGAAAAAAAAAAACAGAAAAAAGAACGTAAAAAATACTACTCGCAATGTATAAACGTCACGATTCGTTGATTCATGATGGATGAACACCTTCAATACTGTCATAATCATGCCTTTTTCCCCGTTTAGTCACAATCTTGATTGGTTAATTGAAAAAAAAAAAAAAATGTCACGAAAACATGAAATATTAACATACCGGGGACAGACGCGGTTAAGCAAGTGGCTGGCCTCGTCCATGCAGGATTGCTTACGCTGATGAGATTTGGCGGAAGGCGTAGGTGAGGACATGGCTGCTGCCTGGCTCACCCACCAGCCAACCGGACTTTCCGACCTGATTTCCACCGGTGTTAGTTACACTCGACATTTAATCATTGTGAAACGAAAAAAAGAAGAAAAAAAAAAACACATACACGCTCACAAAATTCGCCAAACAGGATGAAAATGAGAATTTCGTGGATGATCGAAGCATCGCGAGAGATTAGAAAAATTGTAATATGACAACAACGTTAGTTCACAATGACGTTCCTCATTAGCGGTTAATTACCCAGAGAATTATTCTTTCGTTACTTTGAACCAAACTTTTTATTTATTTTTTTTTTTCCAATCCATTTGCTATAAAGTATGTTGTGAAAGTGACCTAAATTTTTTTTAAACTGACAATGAATGTAATTTTTGCTCCAAAATTCAAATAATCACATTTCTTCGTCACAAAGGTTTTTTTTTTTTTTCAAGCAATGCACTGTAATCATTTACGTTACGGAGCACAGACTCGAAATATGCAGTTACAAAAAAAAAAAATCACTTTCACAAAATAATCGATGAACAAATTACAAGAGAAATTAAAAAAAAAAAAAAAACGACATTATTTTTCAAAATCGTAACGAGAATAGCTTCCATTTTACTGATGGTTAATAATTCTCCGTGAAAAAAGTAAAAAAAAAAAAATTCCAGTCAAACGTGCAGTATTAATGACAATGTATAAATAACGAATATAGACAAACATATACAGTCGGGTCAAGTGTGGATATCTCTCCAGCCATTGCTGTCTCCTGTAATTTACGGTGCACGCTTTATAAATTATGATCGAAAATTTGTTTTTTTTTTCTCTTTAATTCGCGATATAAATAAGACACGTTATTGCCTAGATGTTTTTATCAATTTTTTTTCATTTGTCTGTTCGTAATTTTATGGATTGAAAAGGAAAAAAAAAGAAAGAAAAAAATACGTTCTGTAGAAAAACTCGACGATCGTCAAAAGCCAAACAGCAAAAGCGACATTGTATCATTTTTTTTCTTCTTTTGTACGTTGGGAAAAATGAGCGGGAGAGAGCGGGAGAAAGAGAGAGAGAGAGAGAGAGAGAGAGAGAGAGAGAGAGAAAGAGAAAGAGAGAGAGAGAGAGGAATACGATGAGTGATTAAAAATGCGATTTTTTAATACCTAGCCCTTTCGCTGAGCAATGAAATGTGACAATTCCAACCGCTCTCTAGACCCATCTTCTCTGAGAACACTCGTGATCTCAATTCATTTTCCTTGCTGAAGTGAACGAATCTTATGCATGCCCTCTCTAATTGTTCGATCAGTTGCACCTAATATCGATCAACGTTTTTTTTTTTTTTTGTTCGTCACTTGAATACGCATTCGTCATGGATATTCGCGTTGTTGCAAGTTTTATGGGACGTTCGTAAATCATTTCGTGAAAAGAATTTAAAAAAAAACGCTAATATTACCATATCGGTTTGTGCCTGATACTGCATCGTCACCATTCCGATGAAGACTTGATTGCACTGAAGCTCGAAGCAACCCTCGATGTCGTTTATCTCCTCGTCTTTGCTGTCGTTGCACAACAGTGAGTCTGATTGAGTGAGCCAACATGTGAAAATGTGAATTTTTTTCGTCGTCGTCGTCGTCGTCGATTCGTAAATATAATATAAATTAATGAGTAAATATGCGGGTGAATGAGTAATTGAATTATATCAATGAGTTCATGAGTGAGTAAAAAAGTAAGGTAATATGAGAATTGATAAATGAGTGTGTTAATGAGTAAGGAAGTGAGTAAGTAAGTGAGCTAATGATTGAGTTAAAGCTTTAATAAATAAGTGGGATACGTAGTTAAGTGAATGCGTAAGTAAATGTTTCAGCAAATGAGTAAGGAAGGCACAAGCGAGTAAAGAAGTAAGAAAATTAGCCAGCGAATGAGTGCGAGTGCCTTCGTAAAGAAGTTAGCGAATGAGTAAATGAGTAAGGAAGTGAGTAAGTGAGTGAGCTAATGATTTAGTTAAAGCTTTAATAAATAAGTGGGATACGTAGTTAAGTGAATGCGTAAGTAAATTTTTCAGCAAATGAGTAAGGAAGGCACAAGCAAGTAAAGGAGTAAGAAAATGAGCCAGCGAATGAATGCGAGTGGCTTCGTAAATACGTAGTTAAGTGAATGCGTAAGCAAATATTTCAGCAAATGAGTAAGGAAGGCACAAGCGAGCAGAGAAGTAAGAAAATGAGCCAGCGAATGAGTGCAAGTGCCTTCGTAAAGAAGTTAACGAGTGAGTAAATGAGTAAGGAACTGAGCAAGTGAGTGAGCTAATGATTCAGTTAAAGCTTTAATAAATAAGTGGGATACGTAGTTAAGTGAATGCGCAAGTAAATATTTCAGCAAATGAGTAAAGAAGACACAAGCAAGTAAATAAGTAAGAAAATTAGCCAGCGAATGAGTGCGAGTGGCTTCGTAAAGAAGCTAGCAAGTGAATGAATGAGTAATGAAGTGAGTAAATGAGTGAGCTAATGATTAAGTTGAAGCTTCAATAAATAACTGGGATACGTAGTAAAGTGAATGCGTAAGCAAATATTTCAGCAAATGAGTAAGGAAGGCACAAGCGAGCAAAGAAGTAAGAAAATTAGCCAGCGAATGAGTGCAAGTGCCTTCGTAAAGAAGTTAGCGAATGAGTAAATGAGTAAGGAAGTGAGCTAATGATTCAGTTAAAGCTTTAATAAATAAGTGGGATACGTAGTTAAGTGAATTCGTAAGTAAATATTTCAGCAAATGAGTAAAGAAGACACAAGCAAGTAAAGAAGTAAGAAAATTAGCCAGCGAATGAGTGTGAGTGCCTTCGTATAGAAGTTAGCGAATGAGTAAATGAGTAAGGAAGTGAGTAAATGAGTAAGGAACTGAGTAAGTGAGTGAGCTAATGATTCAGTTAAAGCTTTAATAAATAAGTGGGATACGTAGTTAAGTGAATGCGCAAGTGAATATTTCAGTAAATGAGTAAAGAAGACACAAGCGAGTAAAGAAGTGAGAAAATGAGCCAGCAAATGAGTGCGAGTGCCTTCGTAAAGAAGTTAGCAGGTGAATGAATGAGTAATGAAGTGAGTAAATGAGTGAGCTAATGATTCAGTTAAAGCTTTAATAAATAAGTGGGATACGCAGTTAAGTGAATGCGCAAGTAAATATTTCAGCAAATGAGTAAAGAAGACACAAGCAAATAAAGAAGTAAGAAAATTAGCCAGCGAATGAGTGCGAGTGCTTTCGTAAAGAAGTTAACGAGTGAGCGATTGATGATGGCATTAATGATCGTGGCCTCGGTCGGCACGCATGAAGAATCGACAGAATTGACTCTTACGAAAAGTAATTTCAAATTAATGAGTCACGTGTCGCGAATAATGAAATCTAATGAAATATACAATAATTTCGATCTCATGACTCACCGGTCGAATGAAATTGTCCGAGTATTCCCTTGACTCGTGGATCCAATACATTGCGAAAGTCCCAGGGCAACGGAGTCGGGCTACGCTGCGGCATGTACAAATGTTTGCTATCCGCCGGCAATTCGAGATAAACGTTCGACAATTTATTACCAACGCTGCGTATCAACGGACGATAAGCGAAAGCCGTGCAATAAGACGTCAAGCTCGTTCGTTGATAAAAATCTTGAACTTTTTTACGATCGGACGCCGATAAAGGGCAAAGATCATGACCGTCCCAGTATTCGATGCAAGAATCGAGAATAATGTCGGCGGTGCCTTGCGTGAGTAATTGCAGGCCGCCGCCGCTTCGCTCCTTCACCACGACCGCGACCATATGGGGAAATGGAAATTTTAGCTTCGTCGAGATTGACAATGATCTCGCAAATTTTATGTCACGTCGAACCATCTCCGGTTGCTGCGAAGCCAAAAAAAAAAATTTATTTACACACGGAGCTCTGCGAGTATTGTTTTTTTTTTTTCTTTCTTTTTTCATTACTTTTAAATCAATCGATTCTCGAAATGATACTCACAACGTGACGAAAAGTCGAGAGCTGTTGCTCCAATTGAAATATCTCCTGTGCCTGATCTTGAAAACCAATTTGTTTTGCCAGTTCGCACAGACACCTAGGAAATTACGACAATACATTTTTTTGTTTTTTTTTTTTTTTTTCACTTATAGGAAAATATTTTCATAGAAGAAGAAAAAAAAGGTAGTTTAATGCGATTGAAGCACGTGTGTGTGTGTGTGTGTGTATGGCGCTCAAAGATAAACGGATGAATTGAAAAGAAAATTTCTGTCGCCTTGGATGTTTAAAAAAAAAAAAAAACTTTTGAATTTTTCATGCTCTCACCCCTCGAAACTTGAGTTTTGATAGAAAAAAAAAAACATCCTCGCGAAGAGGGAGCTCTGTAGCTCAAGTAAAGAAGCCGCCGCTCATTGGACGTTTATAATTATAACAGCCAATTAACATCTGTGACGAACTTTTTGGAAGGAAAAATTTGAGACCACGAGTATTGTATTTCGAATTGAGAAAAAAATATTTCATCAAATGAATTTTTTTTCTATTTCTAATTTCTAATTTTTTTTTATAAAAAATTAACTAAAAATTGCGCTTTAACTCTATCCTCAATTAATAATGAATTAAATCCCGCGCACAAACCTATTTTCCGTTGAGCAATATCGTTTACAACTTTGAAATCATTGAAGGTTCTTTTTTTATTTGAAATACAATCCTCATTGTCTCAAATTTTTCCTTCCAAAAGGTTCGTCGTAGACGTTAATCGGCTGTTATAATTAGAAACGTTCAATGAGCAGCGGTTTTCACTTGAGAGCTCTCTCTCTCTCTCTTCGCGAGAATGTTTTTCCCATCAAAACTCAAGTTTTGAGGGATGGGGCATGAAAAATAGAAAAAAAAATAAAATCTTTTTTCGAAACATCCCCCAATGTCGCCGGACAGAGATCAATGAAATTTGCGAAGAAAAAAAAGAAAAGATTAGCATGTTGAAGGAGAAGAAAAAGAGAAAAAAAAAATATATATATATATTCGACTGACCACATCTGTCCAAGGCATCCGGACTCTTCGACTAAATAGACCTGTCTCGAGCTTTGCATTGTCTCTTTTGCTCGATAACCACTCTTATCGTCTAAGGCGTTGCTCTGGCGTCTTGATTTATTTTTGTATTTTTTTTTTTTTTCACAACAGCCAATTAGTAATTTCTCACACCCCACGTACATATTTACTTTGTCCATTTGTTTTTTCCTTTTTTGTTTTTCTTTTTGCTTTCTCTCACGCGACAAAACGATTCGTGGATTTGTTAAACGAGGGGGAACACACTATCTCTCTCTCTCTCTCTCTCTCTCTTTTTCTCTCTCTCGTTATACAGCAAACACAAATAAGCTTTTGTTACGTTGCGAGAACATAAATTGGGAAAAAAACAAAAAAAAGAACTCGGACGAAGAAGCAGGGCGAATGGGACGATTGAAAAAAAAAACAAAAAAAAAAAAAAGAAGAAATAAAATAATAATATTCTTACCGTCTATTGGTCACGGGTACGAGATTCTCATTGTAGAGAGCCTCGCACGTAACGTGACAACAAAATTGCGTATAATGTTCCTGAGTCTCCATGTTGCATGTGTTCAATAATATTGCAAGTCCAAGGGGCTTGAGGGAATTCAAATGTTGTCGCCACGAATGATCGTCGAATTGAAGACGAAACGGTAGAGCATGATCGTGGGTTAGATCAAGCACTTCCGCGACGGAATGCGACATGTCTGAGAGGAAAGAAAAAAAAAAAAAAAAAAATACGCGATTTTTCCTCGATAATTCACTTTTAGAATTCAAAGTTGGAAAATTGGAATTTTTTTTTTGCATAAATCTTCTTTTTTTTCTCTTTTACTCACCATGCTGTACATACGTCATTTTGTTAATTTCATTCTTGCTCGATTCCGACTGACGCGATGCCTCGGCAGTTTTTTCGAGGCTCGCTGTGCTCGATGCGCGCGACACTGTATTTGAATTTCTGAGAAAAAATACTTTTTCCGCTGTTGGATTTGGCCACGAGAGAATACCCTTTTTGTCGATACAGCACAGTGCCTGTGGAATAATGAAAAAAGAAAAAAAAATCATAAAATTATGAGTTTATTTGGGAAAAATTGTTTTAACCCTTTAACAGCTGAGTTATTTTTTTTTTTTTTTGGAGCGTTTGGCAAAGTTGGTGCATGGTGAATCTGAATTCACGAGTAGCCAATGTGAGAAAAAAAAATTATTCCATAATTTTCCTACCCTCGGAAACTACCCCCAAATGAAAAAACTACCCCAATCGCTTGAAAACATCCTAATTTCATTTCCCATCGTTCATTTCTGCCGGAAATTGAGGAAAAGTCATTTCAGAACACGTAGTGGGATTCTGAAAAACTTGCGGATCAATAAACCCTTATGGACTACCCCTCAATTGAGAGAAATTCACCCCCCAATGGATAAAACGTTGTCATCTCATTCTCTGCTATTTTATCCTGATCTGAATCTAAATATGAGTGTTCCGGAACACATGAGCATATTCCGAAGAACTTACGGATAATTTCAACCCTTATGAATAACCCTTCAGTTGGGAAAAATTCAGATTTTTTTGCTGCGAATTTTTCGTGTGTTTTCAAAAATTTATAAGAACTGAACATCAATAAAAGTGCATTTTTAGGCGCATCGCCACTTCTAGGGGCGGTTTTTGGATGTTTCGTTACTGTTAGGGGTAGTTTTTGATTCGGATGTTCTTGATACACATTTTTCATGCGTTTTCGAAAATATGTATGAACTGAGAATCAATAAAAGTGCATTTTCAGGCGCATCGCTACTGCCAGGGGCGGTTTTTGATGTTTTTTGTTACTGTCAGGGGTAGTTTTCCATTCGGATATTCTTGCTACAAATTTTTCATGTGTTTTCAAAAATTTATAAGAACTGAACATCAATAAAAGTGCATTTTTAGGCGCATCACCACTGCTAGGGGCGGTTTTTGGATGTTTCGTTACTGTTAGGGGTAGTTTTTGATTCGGATGTTATTGATACACATTTTTCATGCGTTTTCGAAAATATATATGAGCTGAACGTCAATGAAAGTGCATTTTTGGGCGTGACACCATTTCTAGGGGTGGTTTTCGATGTTTCGTTACCGTTAGGGGTAGTTTTCCATTCGGATATTCTTGCTACAAATTTTTCATGTGTTTTCAAAAATTTGTAAGAACTGAACATCAATAAAAGTGCATTTTTAGGCGCATCACCACTGCTAGGGGCGGTTTTGGATGTTTCGTTACTGTTAGGGGTAGTTTTTGATTCGGATGTTCTTGATACACATTTTTCATGCGTTTTCGAAAATATATATATGCACTGAGAATCAATAAAGTGCATTTTCAGGCGCATCGCCACTGCCAGGGGCGGTTTTTGATGTTTTTCGTTACTGTCAGGGGTAGTTTTCCATTCGGATATTCTTGCTACAAATTTTTCATGTGTTTTCAAAAATTTATAAGAACTGAACATCAATAAAAGTGCATTTTTAGGCGCATCACCACTGCTAGGGGCGGTTTTTGGATGTTTCGTTACTGTTAGGGGTAGTTTTTGATTCGGATGTTATTGATACACATTTTTCATGCGTTTTCAAAAATATATATGAACTGAACGTCAATGAAAGTGCATTTTTGGGCGTGACACCATTTCTAGGGGTGGTTTTCGATGTTTCGTTACCGTTAGGGGTAGTTTTCCATTCGGATATTCTCGCTACAAATTTTTCATGTGTTTTCAAAAATATTTATGAACTGAACATCAATGAAAGTGCGTATCATCATTGCTAGGGGTGGTTATCGATATTTTATTACCTTTAGGGATGGTTTTTGGCCCTGACCTATTTGCTACAAATTTTCGATGTTATTTCAAAGCGCATACTTGAGATCGCGACTCTAAAAAAAATTTTGCCCGAAAGTTATGCTCATTTCTCATTTTTTTCGCAATTTTCGACAGGGTGTAAAACTGAAGGGGTGCAACCCTTGCGTTCGCCGAATTTTTCATGATCAGATGCATCCTTCATCTTCAATATGCGACTTTAACGATGTCGATACGCTCATTTTTATGGAAGTTACGATTTTTCAAAGTAGGTGGGACGTATGTGTCCCATCAGCCGTTAAAGGGTTGAGAATAATTCTTCGCTAAATCGTGTCTCGGTAACGTACCGTAACGGATCCCAAAACGTGCAGTATGCTAGCCGATCTCGACATCATATTTTCACGTCCGAAGAGTATGTTGACAAAATATTCGGTCAATTCCGACCAATTGTAAACGACCTCGGGGCTGTTAGGTCCTGAAATATCGGCATCCTCAAAGGGATCTACGAACTGAATGTATTATTTGTAGCTCACGAATTAACGCATTTCCGGTCAATCTTACAGACTCTATCTTCTTATTTGATTTCTATTTTTTCGTTTTTTTTTGCTTTGTTTTGTTTGCTTTTTTTTTTCTTTCTTTCTTTTGACAATCGAGCATACGAACCTGCATTTTCTTCGACGACTGATAGAGCTTGAACAGAGCTTTGAATCTCGCCATGCCGAAGCAATTCAGGAGAATCCAAAATGCCGGAAATATAATTGGCAACAGAGGCAGGGTGACCGCTATAGGTTGAAGCAAGAATATCTCGGTCCAGTGGCCGATGCCAACGTGCTCGGTTAGATAAAGATAGCGCAGTAAATTTACGAGTAAAACGATTATGAGAAGTATCGGATAGGTCAATTGTTCGATGCAGCATATCATAACGAGATGACGCTCGCGATTGTGATAGGTGACCGGCCTGTCGAGAGCCTGATCGAGCGCCATTCTCAGATTCGTCAGATACGGCGTCTCCTGGAGTTTGTAAATTTTATTTTTCAACGGCGCTCGACCCTGCGGCGTGGAGAATATTTCATTCGCCGCGTGCACCGAAGGACTGTAAAATTCTTTGGCGTGCAATACCGGATCTTCGGGATTCTGTAATTCGAGAATTGTTACGAAAAAGAAGAGAAACTTTTTTGTCAATAAGTTTCTCTTCTTAAGGATGCACGAGCCACGTATTTTCAGTTGAAAAAACATTTTGATGAGAATTTTACGTTCCTTTGCGCGTTGAAGGAAAAATTTGAAAAAAAAAAAAATCAATCATATTGAAGATGGATAATAATATCGATTAATAAAAATGCCGAAAAACTATCAAAAAATTGTTTAAACAATAAATTGTTCCAGAAATTTCTTGTAAAAATGTTTTTCGATTATATGCAACAAATTCCTCGATTTTTCCGAATACATATGAATTTTCCAAAAATTTTTTTACCGTTTTTAATTTATATTTTTTTAGATTTTTGAAAAACTTTATTTACAAAAGTATTCGTTCGATGATCCGGATACTTCGTGAAGTTAATATAGAACCTTTTTACGAGAACATAATTCAAAATTCATCATTTTTCATGCAATTTTTAAAATTAAAAATTTTCAAAAAACAAAAATAAAAAAAAAAAACCATAAGAAAATTCTTAAAAAATTCACGTGTATTCGAAAAAATCGAGGAATTTGTTGCGTATAATCGATATACATTTTTACGGGAAATTTTTGCAACAATTTATTGTTTAAACAATTTTTTTGATAGTTTTTCGGCATTTTTATTAATCGATATTATTATCATCTTCGATATGATTGATTTTTTTTTTTTCAAATCTTTGCTTCAACGCGAAGTACTTGAAATTCTCATCGAAAACTTTTTCGTCTGGAATTATGGGGCTCGCGTATCCTTAAAAATAAATTTTTTTAAATCTACATTGACCTCGTACGGCGTACAATAGCCGGGAATTTGTTGTCCGGGCTTCACGACGATTGTATCACCGGCGACGAGAAGCGCCCATGGCAAATTGACAACGACATTGTCACGATAGGTCCACTGCAGGGTGAGACAAGGCGACAACGGACTGCACAGATGAGGATAATTTTCTGGCTCCCACTGGCACATAGTCCTCGCCCCTGGGGTCGTGTCACATTATTTTCGTCAAAATTGGAAAATTTTCTTCATCGACAAAACAAGAAAAAACCCTTCTTTATTCCCCCAAATAGAATAAATTACCTTCCAATTTTTTAAGAAGATTACGCACTCTGCGAGGAATTTCATTGTGACGCAGTACATTGTCGGAAACTACCAGAGTAAAATTTAACACTACGAGGCAGCAAACAATCAGTCCTTCGTACGGCAATGCGGAAAATCTTTGGGAAATGGGAAATTAACTTTTTTCAATGACACAGAATACTTTTTTTAAGCTTATAATTCGTGATTTAATGTTTTTAATACGAATTGTTATTATTTGTTTTTTTTTTTCATGGCTTTACTTGAATCGGGCAAAATTGCGATGAAAAATTGTTAATTACCAATTAGGGAAAGTAATTTTAATGTAATTAAAATTAATTAATTAATTAACTAATTAAAAAATTAATTAGGGAAAAGAGAGAGAGGAGGAAGGAATATCTCGGTGGAGGGAGAAAGAAGGAAGAATTTGCTAAAAGGGGAAAGACCCCGGGCACTGGCACGGAATATAAAAAATTAATTAATGAACGAATGAATTAATTAATTAAAAAATTAATTACTGAATTAATTAATTAAAATTAATTACTGAATTAATTAATTAATTAATTAATTAATTAAAATTAATTAATGAAATTAATTAAAATTAATTAATGAAATTAAAATTAATTAATGAAATTAAAATTAATTACAATTATTTCGAGATAAATTCGAATTAATTTGAAAACAAAAATTTTCACGCGGATAAATAGGATGGAAAAGCCGATGGAAAAATATTCCCGGCTGTGGGCCTAAAGTGTTGGAATGAATTTTATGAAATCTTACGTTGTTTCGTTGCTATTGAAAGATGCGACGATGAGAATAATGGCATTAATGAGTAAAGCTATGGCCGAGGTCCAACAGAGAGTTGTATATTGGCTACGGTGATGCAGAGCATCTTTCAGTCGAGCTTTGTATTTTCTGAAAAGGAAAAAAATCATATTTCCTGAAAGAAAAAAAAACTCAAAACCCTTGGAACCGAAGCCTCGCTGGAAAATAAAAAGATTTGGGGTACTTGTTTTTTTTGCTCTCATCCTCGTATTCGTCGAGAACACGTCCGATATCTCTGTGCAAAATTTCCAGCGCCTCGGCGGTCGTTAGACCACGATTTTCCTTCGGCTTAGCCTGAGGCTCCGATCCGACTCTCGGAACATCACCCTCCGCCTGATTTCGCCCCATTTCTTCCGAGTTATAAATAAAAATTGAAAGAAACGTTTTTTTTTTTTTTTTTTTCTCCCAAAAGCTATTTTCTAACGCACGCTATATTCGTCATATTTAATCGCGTATCGAAATAACTCGAAGAGGTTTTTTGGCTATTTTAGTAACTCGCTGTATAATCACGTGGTTTAAATAAACATGAAAAATCGATAAATCGTTCGTCTTCTCTCACTGCATACCTTAAAGATTTGAGAGATTGATGAATTGAAATGTACGAGATCGAGGGCATTGTTTGCGAATGAGCGAAGAAAAACAAAAAAGAGAAAAAAAAAGTAATAAATTGTTCTACAGGTTACGAGCTCCGATGATGCGTGACATAATTACATAATTGTCAAATTTTCGGGACTTTTTTTTTTTTTTATACATCTTACCTTTTGTGGAGTAGATTTGTTTCTTTCACAGCATCAATGGTCCGCGATAGAACAAACAACACCAAACGCGCACCTGCGTCAATGCGATAAACATAGCTCAATTGTTATCGCAATTGCAAACTTCTGACACCAGTTGACTTGCACCGAAAAGGGTCGCAAACCAAGCCACCCTTTACGGGGGGGGGGGGGGGTTTAAGGGCATTAAGGGTTCTCTTCTTCTCGCTCTCTCGCCTCCACCCGTCAAGAGGCGACCTCTCTCTCTGACTGATCTCAAGCTCGTACTGGACAACCAATTTTCGAGGGATAACACATCGAAATTTGGGCAAGGTTATTTCTGACGATGGGTCAATCGAATGTGAGATGTGAGGTGAACAAATGGCTAATAATGCCCTAGTCGGTCTCCATACGCTATGTTTATTTTTGCGAAAAAGTCGTCTTTAAATCTAAACATTGGCTTAAATTATGCGACAAATAAGTATTATTGAGAAAATGGATAGGTTATGGTAGAGTGGGAATGCGAAGCTTAATGCATCGGCAGAAAAGGTGCTGAATTTTTTTAATTTTCTGCGTGTATAATGCCTTGCATGTATAATGCCAGTTTTCATCAGTCATAACACAACGCATTGCCACACGTTAACTACCGAGGTTAATTATTCGCGGCTCGAAAATGAGGTTCATTCCTATCCTATTCAAATATCCCACCAAAAAATCAAGCTTTTTTTTAACAGCCATGAGCGCCATCTTGGCTGTTACAACTTTCACGAAACTTTTGTCTTACCGCCTGAGCCTAGCTTCTTGATATAAAACTCTTCAAAATTTTTATTTTTAACTTGAATTATCGGATTAGGAATTATTATTTCAACGATTAGGGATTATCGAAGGAGTTCAATGATTTTTGAAATTTCGAGAAAAGCAGCTGCACCCTGCCCATTTCTGTGAAGAGCAACAGCGCCATCGTCTTCCGTAAATTTCGGTGGCAAACTGGAAAACTTTTCTTAGCAGACGGGGTTTCGTGTTCGCGTGTGAGATACGGGAGGCTTTGAGAGAAAAATGGCTTGCTCGGCGATACGATCACCAATTTTGCGCAATCAGACGGTAAGAAATCATCGATATATATTCTCGTTTAATCGCTTTTACCTCTCGGCCAACGATATTTCCAATTTTTCGAAACTTTCGCGCTTGACTCGACGATTCTTCGCCGAAAAACTGTTATGTAAATGCTCCGAATCGTCTTGCAGTATAAAAATACGTGTATGTCATATGTATACTTCCCGAAGGAGATTTTCCTTTTTGCTCGACTCGTCGATTATCGCGACCTTCGCTAAATGACATTCCGCTCGAAAAGAATTTTCCCTCGAACGAAAAAACTACGATTATTCATTGCACGTATACATCGAACGCTGTCACTGAACGCGATTATATCGACGAGAGAATGTGATTTTTTTTTTTTTTTTTAGTTTTTACGTTCTTTTTTTCATATAATTGTCAAATTCAGGTGCGCCACTATGCGCTCGCCGCAGCGGCACAACATGCACCAGCTACGCTGTCCGATGTTCAAGTTTTGAGCAACAAAGTTACGGTGGCTGCTATAGAAAATAACAGCCCTGTAGCTCAAGTTTCGGTCGTCATTCGGTATGTCGATTATCGCTCATTCCGACCCATTTTGTTCGCTTTTTTTTTACATAATTCTGAATTTTTGACAATTTTTATCCGCAAGCTTCTCAAAAAATTCGTATTACAAATTAATCGATGTAATTTTATTGAAAATGAAATAACTCGGAGTAATTTTAATGAAAACGGCAATTACCCCGCAGAGTAATTTTTGCCGCTAAATTTCAGCAATGGACAAAATTTTTATGAAAAATTCTGAATCGGAATTGAGATCGGAAACCTGAAATGTTTTCATATTTTGTAATTTACATAATTCTGAATTTTTGACAATTTTTGTCCGCAAGCTTTTCAAAGAATTCGTATTACAAATTAATGCAATTGTAATGAAAATGAAATAACTCAAAGTAATTTTAATGAAAACGGTAATTACTCCGTAGAGTAACTTTTGCCGCTAAATTTCAGCAATGGACAAAATTTTTATGAAAAATTCTGAATCGGAATTGAGATCGGAAACCTGAAATGTTTTCATATTTTGTAATTTACATAATTCTGAATTTTTGACAATTTTTATCCGCAAGCTTTTCAAAGAATTCGTATTACAAATTAATCGATGTAATTTTAATGAAAATTAAATAACTCGGAGTAATTTTAATGAAAACGGTAATTACTCCGTAGAGTAATTTTTGCCGCTAAATTTCAGCAATGGACAAAATTTTTATGAAAAATTTTGAATCGGAATTGAGATCGGAAACCTGAAATGTTTTCATATTTTGTAATTTACGTAATTCTGAATTTTGGACAATTTTTATGCCCAAGCTTCTCAAATAATTCGTAATACAAATTAATCGATGTAATTTTAATGAAATTTAAATAACTCGGAGTAATTTTAATGAAAACGGTAATTACCCCGCAGAGTAATTTTTGCCCCTAAATTTTAGCGAACAACAATATTTTTTGAAAAATTCTCCAATAACGATCGATTCTACCGCGCCTCCCTCCCTCGATAATATTCTCCATTTCCAATTTCAATAATTTTGCGACGCCAGAGCCGGCTCTCGCAACGAGACCTACGATACCCAGGGTATCAATCATCTGCTGCGTCTATGCGCAGGACTGACCACAAGTCGTTCCAGTACTTTTGGTATTACTCGCAATATCCAACAGCTCGGCGGTAATCTGACCGCAGTTGCCGATCGCGAGACCATAGCTTATACCCTTCAAGTCACCAGGGACAAACTGTGAGTCGTCCCATCGACGATTGATTCAATTATTTCCCATCCATTCGCTTCTCCTCGAAGCAAACTCTTTTTATTCTTAACGGGTTACATGGGTTTCGAAGCAAAAAAAAAAAAACGTGTTTTCTCCATTTTTTTTTTTCACACATATAAATTATTTTATTTATTCAAGATGTTGAGTACATCGAAGAGTAAAATTTCAAGGGTATTTTAAAAAATTATCATCCAAAAATGTTGGAAATTCAGCCGGTGGGACCCGGTTTAAGGAGACCCCTCAAAAAAAAAGTGTCCTCGCGGCGTTCAATATAACTCGTGATATCTTTATCTGAAATTAAAAAACCAAATATTTTCCGTTAGTAGATAAGTGTAGCTCGTGATTGAACGAAGGATTTTTAAAAAAATTGAAATTTTTGGCAGAGTTGTATGCAAAATAATACATTTTTTGGTACAATTTACGCTACGTATAGCCTTGTGAAATTAGTTGTAATAAAAAAAAAATCCTCGGTTCAATCACGAGCTATATACTCATCTACTAACAGAAAATATTTGTTTTTTTAATTTCCGATAAAGCTATCGCGAGTTATCGTGACCGCAGCGAGGACACTTTTTTTTAAAGGGATTTCCGGAAATCACGTTCCACCCGCTGAATTTCCGACAATTTTTGATGAAATTTTTTTAAAATACCGCTGAAATGTTACTCTTCGATGTACTTAACGATAAAATAATTTATATATAATGTGAAAAAAAAAAAAAAATGGAGAAAACATGCTTTTTTTTGGCTACAAAACCCATGGAACACCTTAATTTGAGTAAAAGAATTAAAAAAAAAACTCGTTTTTTTTAAATTCTTAACGAACAGCGCACAGGCTCTGCAATATCTCGAGGATATCGCTACTAATCAGGTATTCAAGCCATGGGAGGTATCCGATCAGACCCCGCGATTGCGTTACGAGCTTTCGACTCTGCCGGAAACGACGCGTATCGTCGAGCTTTTGCACAAGGCAGCCTACAGAACTGGCTTGGGCTACTCCCTCTACTCGCCCAAGCGTCAAATCGACAAAATAACGCCTGAAACTGTGAGTCCCCCGTTGAATTTTACCAAGTTTTTTTTGCCCCGACCCCGATTTCACTCAAACAGCTCTTCGTCGTGATTTAAGGATGTACGAGCACTAGCTTCACGATCATATAAAAATCTGAATTTTTTATATGGTGTAGCAGAAGTTTATAGGATAAAACCTGCAAAATTTCAAAGTGGGTCAACGACTCTTTACGCGAGTAATTAATTCGTGAAATCAAGATATTTATTCCACGCCATATACGAATTCTGCGCTGACGCAACTTCGAAACAAAAATTCGTATCTTTCACGATCAGATACGATCAATATTAAAACGGTTAAATGTTCAGAAAACTATCACGATTACATACGTTTCATAAAAAAATGGGGGTTAACGAACCTTTTGACATACAATTATCGATTTTAAGAAAATTTTTCGCGTCGGTTGGGCAATGAGCGGTCCGACTCTCTCTCTTGTTTCATGCGTGCCCCTCGTCGCTCACCGCGCTCACTCGTGCCCACCTTTTCGCTTATTCCCCGCCACTTTGTGCTCATATATCCTTAAATACGAAATTTTCATCAACGATACCCAAAGCAAATGAGGGGGGAGGGAAGAAAAACGAATTTTACAAAAAATTACAGTTGCAACATTACGTGAACACGTGGTTCACCGGTTCGAGATGCGCCGTAGTATCGACCGGCGTATCGCTCGGCGAGGTCTCGGCATTCGCGGCAAACCTGAAACTTCCGGGCAGTGGAAATTCTTCCAGCGAGGGTACAAAGTACTGGGGCGGTGAGATTCGAAAAGAGCGCAATTCCGAGCTCGCTACGGTGGCATTAGCGGTGGAGAGTTCGGGCCTCGACAGGGAGAAGGACGCTCTGGCATTCGCGATATTGCAACAAATCGCGGGTACGGGCCCGCGGGCCAAATGGGGAACCAGCACGACACCCCTGTACAAGAGCGTTGCATCGGCGGCCGGTAGCGATCCATTCGCCGTATCGGCTTTCAATGCAGCTTACTCGGACTCGGGATTGTTCGGTTTCGTTCTCTCGGCTCCCGCGAATATTGCCGGCTCGGTGAGATTTACAAACTTTTTACGAATAATTTTTAATTGCCATTTCGTTTCACGCGTGAATTACCGCATTCGAGAGCCAACCCCAACTTTTTTTTGTTTTTTGTTTTGTTTTACAATACACAAGACAGTCGGATTCTTAATAATATTTGCGAACTTGATTTGGCCATCCTTGCGCAGGGTGCGCGGCCATGGTAAGGGAAAATCTGGAAATGTAAGGGAATTTTTCATTTGATCGGGGAAAAGTTTTTAAATTTACAAAAAATTAAAATTCCAACTGTTCGGCCAACGGTGATTGTTATTAAAAATTTTGATTTTTACATCGTGATAAAGAAAAAAAAAATGATTTTTTCGTCGTTTTGAAGTTTTTTTTCCATTCAAACGTTCGTCAACTTTTTCCCAAAATGTCCTCGCCGCCTTTGCGATGCTCATTTGAGCGCTCCTTGATTCTTGTGCGCTACAGCAGTGGCAAGACCTTATATATTATATATATATATATATATATATATAATGTTATATTATGTATATACTATATATATATATATATAATGTTATATTATGTATATATATATATAATGTTATATTATATATATATGTATAATATTATATATATGTATAATATTTGTAGACATGAGAACATTAATCAAATGCAAATATTTTCCAAAACCGATTCTGTCGAGTTTAAAAAAAAAAACCTCATTGTTCCATTAACCCGATAAGCTCTTATTCTATTGAGATTTCAATTAGCCAAATTTGGGTATTTTTTCAGCGGAAAGGGATTTTTTTTTTTTTTTGCCACCCTGTTAAGGGATCTGATCGCTTCGGAAGTTTAATAAAAACATGGGCTTGTTTTGAATTATTGGAGAATTTTCGTTGAGATTTTTTCTCAATTTTTAGTTGACAAAGGCCGGTTACAAATGGCTTCGTTCATCGAGCATCACCGATGCCGATGTCAATCGCGGCAAGAACGATCTTAAGGCCGCTATTTTATTCGGTAACGACAACAATGCCGCCCTCTTGGAGTGTCTTGGCCAGCAGGTCATACTCAAGGGACGCGTCGCATCGCCATTGGCCATTGCCAGCGAAGTCGACAAGATTTCCGCCAACGATGTCAAAAGCGTGAGTCAACGAATGGAATTTTTCATTATTCTTCACTTTTGAACCTTTGAAGCGCCCTATAAGTTTCTCCGGCCTCCTCAATGGGCGAAATAACCGTTAAATTTTCTCCAAATTTTCTACCGACCGTTTATTCAAAGTAATTCGGGTTTTTTTTTTTTTTTTTTTCCACTCAAAGACCATTGCCATCTTCCGATATATCGCTTCAAAGAGTCAACGAGTAAAGCTCTGCTTTGTATTTCTTTTTTTTTTTTTTTTTTCAAATTTTCGGAAAACCAGGTTGCCAGCAAGCTCAGCGGTAAAGTCGCGATGGCATCGATCGGCGATTTGTCGACCGTTCCTCACGTAGATCAACTGAGCTAGATATCGTTGAAGACCAACATTCCGATGTCTCCGTTAGTATCAAAAACTTTCTCATATATTCGTGAAAAAGAAAATAAAAAAAAATAAGAGAGAGAGAGAGAGAGAGAGAAAAAGAAAATAACCGTGAGAATGCGCATTATTGGCTTCGTGTCGTTCGAGCGCGCGTATTCGACGACGACGACGGCGAAAAGCGTTTCATTACCCAGCAATTCATGTAATTGTGTAAATACATAAATAAAGTTTTAAATAGCCGAAAGGTAAGGTCAATTTTAATTTTTTTTTTTTTTTCCGAAGTTAACTTCTTCAGGCGCGTTGAGATTAAAATTTTAAGGTCGCGTCACGAAAAACCGGCAAATTTCGTGACGCTACTTTTCGAATTTCCTACTTTAATTTATTTGAAAAAAAATTTCTTCAATAATAATAATAATAATAATAATAATAATAACTATTATTATTATTATTAATTCACTACCTTCACGATTGATTCACATATTATTATTATTAATTCATTACTTATTATTATTAATTCACATTACTTACATTATTATTATTAATTCACACATATTATTATTAATTCACACATATAATTCACATTACTATACATTATTATTATTAATTCACACATATTATTATTATTAATATTAGTATTATTAATTCACTACCTTCACGATTGATAACTTAACAATTATAACGACAATACGAATAATAAGTCAAAATAATTAACTTTAATTTACCCAATCGATGTTAATCTTTTCAGCGTCTATTAAAATGATGCCCGGAATTTCATAATAAATTTTGCGCAGGGACAATTTATAATTCGTACGTTTTCGAAATTTTTCATACTAATAATTACGTTTAAAATATTTAGGCGATATTTTTCATGCATATCATATTGTGAGTCTATCGTTTTCATTTGCGAAATGAAAAAAAAACCGTAATATTAAAAATAAAAATGATACGGCGTGACATATGAATGATAATTTTTTATTTTTATTTTATTTTATATTGTTAAAATTGTTATTATTCGTATCAACAATTTCAAAACGTACAAATTAAAAGTATTCTCTCCAAAATTTTTTATACATTTGCACATAATTTTATATTTTCCAACGGATACAACAGACGGTTAATCATCGATGGATAAATTGAAGATATTTACTACTGATATTGGCGTTATAATTGTTACGATCGTGAGATTCATTCGATTTTAACAAATATGATGCAAAAGGTATTTTATTTTGGTCTTTTGGACGTTTTTGAAAGATGTCTAAGCAATGAGTAATTCAATTATACATGAATTATGCTATTCTGCAGATTTCGCGACACCCAAAACGGGAGCAAAGAGCGGATGCGAGAATTTAGAGCGCGAAAAAAGGCTTTGCCGAGAACATATTTCCCATATTTCAGTTATCATACCGCTATAGTATCTACTATACGCGTTGAAGCACCAGCTGATAATCTCATGGAAATCAAAGAAATAGATTGAATGTCACCTTTTTTTGACGAATACATGGAAAATCACGAAACAAATAAAGTATTATTGACATTGTGTCCGAAGTCTTTTTTCTCCCTTTTTTTTCTCCCGAAGAATTTGCTCCCCAGGCAGCACAAATGGCGCCGCCTCGTGGCCGTTTTACAAATGAAACATTTTCAACTGCTCATACAAACGTACAGAATATTTATAAAAAATGCGATATTTGAATCATTAACACAAAAATTGAAAAAAAAAACCACTATATTGCCACAAACTGTGCTATATATATTGTAAAATAATTTTATTGTTGAAGAATATATTAGTGACAGAATATGGATGTTGCGATGAGGACAGAGTTTCAAAAAGCATCACACATGCAATTACACTAGGACCTCGATTTAATGGTCCTCGATTGAATAGACAGTCCCCACCATGTCGCACTTATCGATCGATTTTTCGCGTGGTGGGAGATGGTGGGGGACGCTTAAAGTCTCCCCGATCAGGCCCGTAGCACGGAGTGCCGATGCGCAGATACAGCATGGGCGGGCATACGCTACCTCGATTTAACAAGGTGCGATGCGGAGCCGGTCCCGCCACTGGCCGTTAAATCGAGGTCGTAGTGTACATTTAATATCCCCAAGGCATAGTTAAGGGTGAACCTGTCGCAGAGTTTCATGTGAGATGGGTGGAGGAGTTGAAATTATCCAATGTTATGGGATTAATTAGGTGCAGTGTCATCAGACAAACCGGTATCACAAAGAATTTAATATGTAATGTTGCTCGGTTACCTCTAACCAAATTCGAAATATAGTGATGAACAATTGGTTCTTGCTCTGCGCTACCTTATAAATATAACTTTAAAGCGAGGGGTCAGGTCAGCATAATCTCAAAAAAATTCTAACCCATTTTTCTCGTAGATGGTTTGATGAAATAAAAAAAAGAATGGGGTCCTTTACGTAATTGATATACGCAAAAGGTCCCTCTATTTTTTTTGTCTTTTTTTTTCGATTTCAGTAGGTAACTTGTGTCAACAACACACCAATGTTACAGATTCATCATAAACGTCATGGTCCAGCGGAAATATGTAAAAAATACTATTTGAATTCGCGCTAGTATTGCCACACTTCATCACTGAGCAACTATAATGAGGGTTTTTCCCTTGGAATTCATATTTTTCAATTGTTTATCGCAATAATATATACGTTTACGTACCCCTCTATTTTTTTTGTCTTTTTTTTCGATTTCAGTAGGTAACTTGTGTGTCAACAACACACCAATGTAACGGATTCATCAAAAACGTCATGACCAGCGGAAATATGTAAAAATTACTATTTGAATTCGCGCTAGTATTGCCACACTTTATCACTGAGCAACTATAATGGGGGTTTTTCCCTTGGAATTCATATTTTTCAATTATTTATAGCAATAATATATACGTTTACGTACCCCTCTATTTTTGTTTGTCTTTTTTTTTCGATTTCAGTACGTAACTTGTGTGTCAACAACACATCAATGGGTCTGTTCAGCCGAACTAAACGTTGAGCAGAAAGGCTCATCACAAATGGCGGCTTGTAATCACTGACTACTGTAGCCGCCATTTGTGATGAGCCTTTCTGCTCAACGTTTAGTTCGGCTAAACACACCCAATGTAACAGATTCATCAAAAACGTCATGTCCAGCGGAAATATGTAAAAATTACTATTTTCATTCGCGCTAGTATTGCCACACTTTATCACTGAGCAACTATAGTGGGGGTTTTTTCCCTTGGAATTCATATTTTTAAATTATTTATCGCAATAATATGTACGTTTACGTACTAATGCACTATTCCAAATATACGAAAAGTCAAAGAGTAATTCCCGAGCTGGCCACGGCAGCGCTGACGTTGCATTTCGTGATTGCGCGCACGGAGCGAATCGATTTTACGACGAATCCATGGAAAATCACGAAACAAATAAAGTATCATTGATATCGTGTCCAAAGTCCTATTCTTATAACGTAAGAATCGCCTTTTGAAATACACTCTTTCTTTCTCTTTTCCTCTCCGCCCGCCCCCGGCCCCCCCCCCAACATACAAAACCCAAAATACTATTTATTATAAATTTATGGCATGCAAAAGCCGCCAAAGAAGTTTCACTTTCATCACGTGTGCATGCATGCGCTGTTTTTTCTTCTTTTCGTAGTAAAGAAATAAAGAGAACAATCTCATTCTTGAAAATTCAGCTCATCCTTTATCCCCCCCGCCCCCTTCATTTTTTTTTTATTTTTTATTAATACAATTGCACCTCCTCTATCGAATAAAATTTGTTAAAATCCTTGGGCGTAGTTGCCAAAGATTTTCCATCGATGACTCGACTCAGCATTGGCCTCAGATTCTCAATTTCTCGAAGCAACTGAAACTATAAAAAAAAAAGGCACAAGCATTCGTCAAGTTTGCTTCCTCAATCCTTTTTTCTTCTCAAATCGATGGAAAAACAAAAAAAACAAAAAAAAACAAAGAAAACGAGAAACTCACGTGTTCGTCGAGAAGGGAGCTCAGTTTATTGAGCACGCTCAGCACACCGTGATCCTGCGAGAGTAAATAATTTTGATAATGCGAATCGAGCAAAAGACCGCACCATTCGTAGATTTGTTTGTCATCGGGCTCGGTCGAATCGTCGTTATGATTATGCGAATTTTCCAATTTTTTCATGAGATAGCTCGTAAGTTCGAGTATCTCGTTGAAATTCAATTCCGACCTGAGATAACCGAGCAAAGCGAGATCGTTGAAGTTGCAGCGAAATATATGATCGAGGAATGCGTTACGGGTGATCGTCGAGTGAAATTTCGCTGTTCCGGCTGTGCCATTGGTCAGTGGCAGCGCAAAAGTATCGTCCCCGGTTCTGAGACAAAATGACAAAAGATCGATCAATAATTTTTCCGGCAAATCGTTAAAATTATCGAGACACCAGACGATCGTCGATGCGTCCTTTGCTTTTATTAGCTGCGGCAGCAGCGTTCGTAATATCGTCGAATCGCTGTTACCCTCGTTCAGCAGAGCATTTATACGTTTTACATATTTCGTTGGCACGTCGCGGGTCGTCAGGATTCGAGGTCTCGTTTCATCGTTTTGCCATTGAGCGACAATGGTCTCCTGTATAACGACGATCTCGTCGTTTTCGTCGCTGATCGGCTGATCGTTGCCAGCGAGATTGAGCAACGAGCCGAGCATCGCTTCGATTCGCTGGGACGATAGACGATACGGCGCTATGGCGAGATGACGATTAGCGGCTAACAAAAGTTTGTCCTCGATGCGCCATAATTTTGCATCTCTCGTGTATAATTTGAGCCTCTGGATTGCCTGTACGAGCTTGAATTGAACATTGTAGATCAATAAAACGGAGCCCTCCTCCTGGGCATCAGCGCCGTACGCGGCTATCGTCGATTCGTCCAGGGCGACCATTATCACCGGATGCTTCGTATTAAGCGTACTCATCACGCTTACGAGCATTCCCGGCACCGATGTGGCGCATCTACCGATCAACGGATAACTGTACAATCTTCCGTGCGACCAGAGCGTCAAGAGATAAGCGTTGCCCCTGTCCTGCAATATAACGTGACCCACGAGAATCTCGGACGTACGCTTGAGCTCGATTCTCGTAGCGTGCTCCGGGTCCTCGAGGCTCGTCGTATCGTGCAGACCAACGACGACATAATTGTGAGAATTTTCGAGTTTCGTCAATGCGCAAAGATACGTTCGTTCGTTTACCCTTACCAGCTGGCAATTCAGTAATTTCTCATCGGGCCTCAGTACGCCTCGCGACGACCAGCTCTTTCGATTCTCCAATGCCCAGCCGAGCGAAGCGACCGCGCCGTCCTGCCTGACCAGGATCGGCGACGAGCCCTCCGTCGATAATATTGCGTGAAAGGGATAATTAAATTTGTATCTCTTGACCTTGTCAAGATCGCTCTCGTCTCTGCTCCATAATCTTATGTATTTTTCATTGAATACGGCGGCGTAACGATCCGTTAATCGGTCGTACGTTACTTGGGTGGTCAGGCGCTCTTTGCTCGACCAGCTGCTCGCCTGTTTCAGATCCTGAAGCTGGGAAATGGAAAAATAATTGGCTCACGATCGGATGAGGGGCCGCCGCGTCGATAGAGGGGAGGGGGGGGGGGGGCAAAGTCGCTTCGGTTCGTAATTTTTTCGCGTAATGATTTAAGGAGATCGCCTAATGATTTAAGAAGATTCATCGGGTAGGGCCAAAAATGCATGAAAAATTGTGAATTGTTTTTTAAATATTTAAAGCTTTCGCTTTAAGGAGTTTCGGTACAGACCGACGACGGGGAATAAGCGTTAACGAGGGTGCGGCGGCGAGCGGGGCATGCGTAAAACAAAAGAGAGTCCGAGCGTTCGTGCGCCATACCCGTTGGATAGGGAGCTTATATTTTGGCTTGTAACTAATAAACCAGATGGACGAACCTATTCAAATTTGTCGACGGTCATAGTTATAGATCTAATAAAGATCTGACATAAATTTTTATGCGGGTGGTAGTATTTTAATGGAATTTACAGCTCAAACAAAATGTTGCTCCCGTTTACTCTCTCGTGTGCGAGCCAAATTTTCGAAAATTATTTTTACAAAAAATAAAAGGATCGACTTAAAAATTTGTGCGGTTCGCGTTTTATATATTTGTCACTCGATGAAAAAAAAAAAATTGAGTTGCCGGCAGCATTTTTCGATAGGTGTACCGAAACTCCTTAACGTGGGTCCTTACGGCGATTTGCGCTCGCGCTATTATAACTCGATGAAAAATGTAGAGAAAAAAAATGCAAGAGGAGTTTAATGATACTATTACGCTTTTTACGGTTTAAGGAAATGTTAAAGCGCGACCTCTGCCCTACGCGTCGCCCGGCCCGTGCGATACGTTCGGCTCGTCGCGCTCCAATCTCCCTGATGAACCTCCTTAATCGAAAATTGGCTAATTTCATAAAATCTTACACTTATATCTGCGATAGAAACGAAATTTGAGTTGAATTTAGCTTTCCTCTACGAAAGTGCAAAAATCATGGATTTTCTCAGTTTTTTTTTCTCTCTCCTTTCGGAAAATAAAATTTACAATTCCTCCGCAATCGTCCGACGTACACGCGCAACGGCCATGGAGATAATTTAAATTTACGAAAAAATTGAATTTCGTAAAAAAAGAGAAAAAAAAAATAGAGTTTCTAACCTTGTAACGTATGACGATGTTTCTGCCGAGTGTGACTATCGCACAACCGGAATCCGCATCCTTTTCCACGCCGAGTAAACTCTGTTGATCTATCAACGGGCAAAGCGTATAGTACGAACTGAGTTTAGCCATTTCAATTATCAACAATTTTCACAACAATCCGTACTTGTTTCTGTCGTTTGTTCAAATAATCAAGCATGTCAACACGTGTGAGGAAAAATCACAAAAATGCGGACACCATATCGCGGCCATGTTTGTTTTGAGCAAGTTGCCCGTTGAGCCCACGATGGCGCTGCCATGCAACTGGGGCAATGAGGGTCGGGTATTTATAGTTACTGTTTTAAATGAGCTTTTTTTGTTTGAGTAACTTGAACTAATGAGAAAAAATGCTCCGAGCTCTTATTAGCTCGATATTATTATTTTCAGTACTGCCATGTGCATAATATAATTTAATAGGTGAAAATAATTCGTAATATAAATAAAACTCGTAGAATATATTTATCATATATGACACAAGTTCAGAAAAATCTCGATGCAGGCAATGAATTTTTTTTTTATGAATTGTTTTATAATACATTTTTTTCGAGCTTTATCATTTTATTACAAATTATTTTATGCTTTTCAAATTTTACTTCACTGTCTGGCGTTAAAAAAAAACGGAGTTCACTGTTGACACGATGATATAATATTTTAATTTTAAATATTATAATTTTTAATAAAATCGACACGTGATATACTCGAAATTTTTTTTTAAAAAGAAGCAAAGTATTTAATTTTCCACTGAATTGCATACGAGATATAAAAATGTGAAACGAGATCGTTCAGACATTGCCTCAATTGCCCCTTAATCCATCGAAGCTTTACACAGCCTACGTCGCAAAGAGCGTGCAGACTTTTTTTTTTTTTATTTCACTCACAATTTCTTCGCGAAAGAGATCACTTCGCGACGATAAAGTATCCCTCTGGCTTCTGATAAGATTCATCCGACTCTCATCGTTGCCAAAGGTATAAACGAGAGCACGCTTTATACTTTGCAAAGAGACAAACTATAAGTGGCTTCGGGCAGTGTTGGTACATACATTGGCATATGGCTAAATTACAAAATGAAACACCGGTGAGTCTCTCAATTTATTACATAAATATAGTACTAAAAAAAATGGTAATAATTCAATTATTGACATTGGGAAATTCGTGTACAATAAAAAAAAAATGTATTTACATAATAAATATAATATTTTAATAATTTAATTTCAAATCTTATATTTACTGCTCGAAAATTCAATTAATTATTTTATTATCGGTAATTTACTTTTTGTTTTTTTTCATTCAAGCTTTGCTTGAATGAAAAAAAAGAACATCCAAACGTGTAAAATTTCGATAATTGTTCAGAAAGATGGTGCTCAAGTTAATGAAGGATACGTCGAAGGGGCTGATTTTGAATGTGACGAAATTTCCGAAATCGCCGAAACAGCGAGTGTCAAAGTCGAGGTAAACAAGTTCGAAAAAAAATTCATCATAAACAAAGAATAAAAATAAATCATACAATTCTAATGAAAGATAATAACAATTAAAATAAACATGAATGATTCTCAAGAATAATAATTCAAAATAAACGTTAATAATAAAAATAAAAATAATAATGATTTTAATCATTTTTCTTTAACGCAATGAAAATCTCACAATTTTTTTTGAGTTTGTGCATGGAAAAATATTTGTTAAAAAAAAAAATTAATTCTCGTGTATAGTCATCGAACGAGGATGAAAAAACGGAATGGGACGGTGGTCTTGAGTTTTTAATGGCTTGCATAGCAACGTCAGTTGGCCTGGGTAATGTCTGGAGATTTCCGTTTACCGCGTACGAGAACGGCGGTGGTGCATTTCTCATTCCATACATAATTGTCCTTGTATTTGTTGGAAAACCATTCTACTATCTCGAGGGTGCTCTTGGACAATTTACGGGAAGATCGTGCGCCAAAGCATGGTCAATGTGTCCAGCCATGAGAGGTAATCGATCTTTTTTTTTTTTTTTTTGGCAAATTAAATCTACGCAATTACACAATTAATTTATTATTCGCAAAGAATTATGAACGTTAAAAAAATTGAATTGAAAATTATAATTTATCCAAAAAAGTCACAAATTTTTTTATTTCAATTTTTTTTTTTTCAAATTAAATTAAATTGGACGATGAAAATTAAATTGAATTAAATTCGTTTTTTTAGCGCGAAGATCAATTAATTGGGAATTCCCAAATTGAAAAAAATTCAGGGGAACTAAATTTTTCTTTTTATTAGTGTTTATTTATTTACTTTAGTAATAATTGACGAAAAATATAATTGAAAAAAAATAATTTTTCACGACTCAAGCATCAAAAATATAATCTACGTGATTACACAATTAATTATTATTCCCGAAGAATTATATATGAACGTTAAAAAAAAATTGACGACAATCGGGGTGCTTGGTATTATTTTGGAAAGAATAAATAAATTTTTTCAGGACTCGGTTACGGTCAGGCATTAGCTGCATTCTGCGTGGTAACTTATTACTGTTCACTGATGGCATTGACAGTGTATTATTTAATATCGAGTTTCGACAGTGTTCTTCCTTGGTCACGTTGTCGGGAAGAATGGAAAAATTGCATCGATGCACGAAACACGATCAATCAAACGATCTCGGGAATGCAAAGTTTCAGGAGTTCAGCGGAAATTTACTTCCGGTTAGCAGAGAAAAAAAAAACAAAAAAAAAAATAATTCATCATTTATTTTTCAATTGTTCAATTAATTACCAATCCAATTAATTGTTCAATTAATTGACCAATAAAAAAATTAATTGGTCAATTAGAAAAAATCTAATCGAATAATTTGAAAAAAATTAACTTCAATTAGAAAAATAATATTTTCGATTAGAAAAATTGTCTTGAACGAGGCAACCACGATCGAGAATGGTCTTGGTTTGCCATCGTGGCAACTGACGCTCTGCCTCGTGGTCAGTTGGATCACGATTTTCGGTACTCTCTGCCGTGGAGTCAAGAGCACCGGCAAGGCTGCATACTTTCTCGCTATATTTCCTTACGTAATAATGATCGCACTGCTCGTCAGAGCGGTAACCCTCGAGGGCTCGATCAATGGAATATTGTTTTTCGTAACGCCACAATGGGACACACTGTGGAAACCAACGGTATGGTATGCCGCGATAACTCAATGCTTTTTCTCCCTCAGCGTTTGCTTCGGACCGATCCTTACCTATTCGTCTCATAATAAATTCAGGCATCGCGTCAACAGGTAATTAATTTCAATTTTTAAAATTTTTCAACTATTTTCAATTTTTCAATTATTTTCAATTTTTCAATTATTTTAAATTTTTCAATTATTTTCAATTATTTTCCATTTTTCAATTATTTTCAATTATCTTCAATTTTTCAATTATTTTCAATTACGGTTACGCTTAAGTTATTTTGTTAGTTCGTAAAAAATTTTTTATCAAATAATCGTCATGCAGATTGAAAATTACATTATTTCGTCTGTTATTTTTTTTTGTTTTTATTTGATCAAAAACTTTTTTAAAAGTAAAACAGGCGAACAAAGCGCGAGTATCCGTGATAGGTCTGTGATTTTAAAAAAATTGAATCCTATTCTATTTTTATTTTTTATTTCAATCCAGATATTTTTGTACATTTTTTTCCCCTCCAAGGGGAAGATTCGTCGCTCGATAAAATTTCAATTTTTCCTTTTTTTTTCATTTCTTTATTTATCGCGAATTTTTTTGATGGGGGGAAATTTTTTGTTTTCCACGTACGCGACTATAATATCAGGGACGTAATGATCGTCACGACACTGGACACGTTCACGAGCCTCATGGCCGGTTGCACGATTTTCGGTATACTCGGTAATTTGGCGCACGAAATGGGCAACGATGATATTTCGAGTGTCGTACGGGGCGGCACGGGCCTCGCGTTTATCTCGTATCCCGATGCACTCTCGAGATTCACGATAGTTCCGCAGCTCTTTGCCGTTATGTTTTTCTTCATGATGTTCGTACTCGGTGTCGGCAGTGCAATGGCACTTTGCGCCGGTATTCTCGGTATTATTTCCGATCATTTTCCAAATATCAGACAATGGAAAATTGCCCTGGTACTCTGTATTGTTGGCTTTCTTTTTGGACTCATCTACGTGACGCCGGTACGTTAACAACAAAAACAACAATAATAATAATAATAATAATAATAATAACAATAAAAATAACAAAAATAATAATAATTTTTATAATTACAATAATAGCAATAATAATAATAATTTTTATAATTACAATAATAGCAATAATAATAATAATTTTTATAATTACAATAATAGCAATAATAATAATAAATATTAATAATTATTATTTAAAAAAAAAAATAATAAAATTCAATTGTACTAATTGATTGGGGCGCGATAATTGAAAAATAAAAAATAAAAATTGATTCAATTTTTTTTCAATTGACCCTCAGGGTGGTCAATGGTTCGTGACATTGATCGATTATTACGGTGGAACGTTCATCGCGATAATTGTCGGTCTACTTCAGATGATAACGATATTCTGGATTTACGGTCTCGAAAATTTTCTGAACGACATCGAGTTCATGCTCGATTCACGTCCCGGTATTTACTGGAGATTGTGCTGGTCAATCGTCACGCCGATTCTCATGATCGTCGTTCTCGTTTATACGATCGCGACGTACAAGCCACCGACATACGATGGAATGACATTTCCAATTTACGCTTACGGTTGGCAATATTTGAAAAAAAAAAAATAAAAAAATAAAAAAATATATATATATAAATATATTGCAGAAAAGTTATATTAATAATTTTCTGTTTAATTATTCAATCGTTGAACAGCAAAATTATTGCCTGAATCGAATCGATCGAACTGATTGTTTTTTTTTTTTTTTTTTTTTTTTTTTCGTGACATTTTTCAGTTATCGGATGGTCAATTTTGGCTTTTGGGGTATTGCAGATAGTCGGTTGGATCGTGGCTCGAGTTTGGAGGAAAAGGAAATTTTCTCTCGTTAAAGTACGTGCATGGTTTTGTATCAATTTTGTGGCAATGTTGGAATGAAAAACAAAAACACGATTTTTCAATCATTTTATCAGATTTTTTGCTTACGGATCGTTTACAATCATGAATAATTTAAAAAAAAAATATTGAGTAGCAATGTTCCTTTTAATTAAAAAAAAAAATTCGATCGAATTGTAAAAAAAAAAGTTGATTCAAATTATTTTTAATTCTTACTATGCAAACCTCTAAATTAAATAGCAATTAATATTATTATTTAACGTTAATTATTACAATTATAATCATCAATATAACTGCCTGCATTTTCCAAACAAAAAAAAAATGAAAAAAAAAAAAATTCATTTCATCGAACAATAATGACAATCATGATGCTGATTATTGTTATTCAAAATTGATGAAATTTCGAGATTATCGAGGCCTTGAATTAAAAAAAAAAAAATTTTAGACGATTATCGATGCTTTCGCACCCACGAAAAATTGGGGACCGAAAAATACTGAGACACGAATGCAATGGAGGGAATTCGTGATCGCCAAGAAAGCCAAGTACAAACGAGGCCTCAAAGAATTATACTTTGGCTAATACTTTATCGTCTGAAAAAAAAATCCTACATACGTATTTCCTGTTCAATATGAAAAAAAAAAAGAAAAAAAATGATATTTTTTTTTTTTTCATTTCACGTACTTTGGTGATAAAAATTGTAATTTTCGTAATTCAATTAAAGCTGCCATTACTCGAGTGTAAATTTATTGAAGAATAGATTGAATCGGATCTGTGCGATTAATCCAATTACCGATCAACGAAGATGATAATAAAAACAAACAACAACATAAATCCAAAAAAAAAAAAAAAAAAACATAACCATTCAATTTGTGAAGTTATTCTCACGATCAGGCGCAACGATTGAGTCACCATCTTGTACGTATAATTGCCCAAACAATCACGAGACGCGGAAAATAATTGCGCGTAATTTTGTACCGCAGTGCGCTGGAAAAAAAAAAAAAAAAAAAAAAATGCAAACAAAGCCTCAATTTTATTCCTCGTCTTGCGATAAAAGTTGCCAGACGATCATCTCCTTTTAACATCCTCTTGTGAAGCGATAAAAAAAAAGGATTAAACTTTTTTTTTTTTGCGACAAAAAAAAAATAATTAAACCGAGATAAAGAACGTCGTCTTATCACGAGTGTTTGCCGTTTTTTTTTTTTTCGAAATTTTCGTTTTATCGTGTTTCAGCTAAAAAAAAAAAAAAAACGAAAGTGCGATTGCACTTTACTTTTGTCTGCGATCGTGTGTCGATCATAAATTCACTAAATCCCCGATTAAATCCTCGTTCGTCACTTTCTCATCGTCGTCATATCACTCGCCATTCTGTTATTTCAGGGCTTGATGCGATGCAATCTTCGACAAACAAATAATTAACGAATTATTCCCCTCCTCTCTCTCTCTCTCTCTCTCTCTCTCTCTCTCTATCTCTCCCGTGTTAATTGTTATTTAATTATACGAGGATGTCCGGTCAAGGTAAGGCAAAAAAAAACATTTTTATTATTATCCCAGTAATCGCGTTTCGAGAGATTTTGATATTTTTTTTTCTCATTAAAAATGAGCATAAAACACACGTGAATTGCAACAAAAAAAATTCAACGTCAATTGTATCGTAAAAAAAAAATGAGAAATAAAAAACCCAATTGGGTTTTATTATTGTATTTTTATCCAGGAAAAAAAATCATTACATCAATTTCGTTTCTCATGATTTTGAGAAACTAAAAGTTTAATTGAATACACAGACAGAGCTGGGCAGTACTTCAGGTACCTGGTACTTGCCATGTACCGGAAGTACAGTACTTGACGTACAAAGTACTTTGAAAGTGTTTCAAGTATTGTACTTAAATTTCAAAGTACTCCAATTTTACTTCAATTATTACTCGAGCCGAGTACTCAAAAGTACTTAAAATTTCAAATACTTTCCCGTACTTCAAGTACTTATTCAAGTACCAAGCATGAAGTACTTTTGAATACATCTTGCTCATGGTTTCATGCATAACGCCTTTGAATACATATATAATTTAAGAACGTTCTGCGCCATCTTTTGGTTAAGTTTGTAAGGATAATGACCGTTCAAAAGCTCAGGCTACAGTAGTTACGGTATCATTGTCAATGCATTACTCCGTTTACATTTTTTTATTTTTTCTTTTTCAAGCCTGAAGCTAAATCAATCTGAATTACAATCGTCAATGCTATTTATTTTTGAATTATTTATAATTCTTCGTTTAAATATTTCTGTTCCAATCTGCCTGACCTGAGTGAATTGCACGATGTGAAAATATGTTTTGATACCAAAGTACTCGAATAAAAATAAAGTGAGCTTAAAGAGTACGCAAGAAATAAAATATAAGTACTAGAACTTACGTGATGTATACCTGAAAACTTGAAAAGTATTCGATACTTGACGTACTTCAATTACTCGTGATCTCAAATACTTCAAATACTTAGTACTTCAAGTACTTGACACTTCGAGTATTTACGGTACTGGACACTTTGAATGCAAAAGTACTTCAAGTACTTACAGTACTCCTGTACTCTGTACTTTTAATTGAAGTACAAGTACAATTACTTTGTACTTAAAGTACTTACGGTACTTTTTACTTTGTACTTGAAGTATTTTCTGGTACTTTGCACAGCTCTGTACTCAGGAATAGAAAAAAGGATTTTTGCAATAACGGAGTAATTTCTCCTGGAATTTTTTTTATCATCTTCGTGGCTATTCACAATTATTAATAATTGGAAAATGTTGAATATTATTATTATTATCATTTATCATTCGTTCCACTATCCAAATAATCGAATAACAGAACGTCAAATACGAATCGATCATTGCAAAAAAAAACATATGATCGAGGTTTTTTATTTCTATCAATATTGAATTCACCTCTGCTACTCTTTCGTCCAAAAGAAAAATTACTTGCCAATCTTGTGACACGGTAGACCAGATGTTTTAATCGTTAGAAAAAAAAAAAAATCAATAAAAATCTCACTGGGATGAATGGCACGTGAGCCACGATTGCAGTCGTTGCACATGCGTTGCAATTCTTATATACGTTCACTTTTCGTAAAGATTAGCGAATATCAAGCCTGCTTTTTTACATTCAGTCGTCGAAGCGCGCTCTAATCGTATGGACGTAATTTTACGAGCGTGTTGGTTTTTTTTACTTCCTTTTCCTTCTTTTTTTTTTTTTTTTTCGTTATCGCAGAAATATCAGTAGAAATGACATTTACCATTTTTTGCTTGTTTTGTTTTCGATGGAAAATCAAAGAAATCGCGTCACTGTATCCTGAGGGTTATCAAGCATGGGCAATAAAATCAGTCACGAGGTTTGATATATTTTGGCATTAAACGTTCTTTTTTTTTTTTCCCCACTTAATTGCGATCGTGTACCGGTGATCTTCGTCAATGAATTAGAACGAAACAAAGACGGATTTTTTTTTCGATTCGTGAATAATTAAAAAATAAAATTGAAAATTTGATAGTTCAACGAATTACATTTCTTTTTTCTTATATTATCTTTTTTTTTATTTTTTTCAATCGAATAATTTACAAATATCTCGTATCGTGAATTACAAGAGTCTTGAAAAATTCCACGAGAAAACGTGACTCTTGGAAAGTGAACGGGGACGAGAAAAAAAAAAAATGTGTTCCATCGCAACGACTGCCAAGTCGTGACGATTTTTTTAAATTTCTCGCAAAGAATTATGCACGATCGACCGAACGATTCTTCGAGTATTAAAATCGAATACAATTAAAATAACAAGAATATAAAAAAAATTTTTAAAAGAAACAAAATTGGTGAAAAATATTGCAAACAAGAATGATTTTTTTTTTTTTCCTGTCAAATGCAGAACTCGAAAAATTCGAATTTCGATGGAGTACCCGGAGTTTTTGCGATCTCGATGACAGTCAAGTCATCGGAAAACGAGCACGATCGAATTGGGGTAAAAATAAAATACGATGTGAATGATTTGAGCCTGAATTACTCCTGACAATTATTAAGAAAAAATAAAAATAAAACAATTGGGCAATCGCGATTATCAGGCACTCGTGGCCGAGGAGAGTGACGATGATTCGTCCGAGTCTCGTGGTCAGTGGGGAAACGGACTCGAATTTTTGATGTCGTGCATTGCATTTTCCGTTGGCCTCGGCAATGTTTGGAGATTCCCGAATACCGCGTATGAAAATGGCGGCGGAGCATTTCTCATACCTTATCTCGTTGTTCTGTTTATAATTGGCAAACCATTTTATTATATGGAAATGGTGCTTGGACAATTCACGAGTCGTTCTTGCATTGAAATTTGGTCCGTATCACCGGCTTTCAGAGGTCAGAATTTTCGTTTATGTTTTATTTATTTATTTTTTTCGCTTCGCGTTACAGATAATTCGGAAATTAATTTAATTAATTTTGACAAATTCGTGACAAGTACGATAATTTAATATATCTTTTACGTATCGTGTCAATAACTTTGAAATAAGAATAATAATTATTATTATTGTATAATAATATTATTATTATTATATAATAATAATAACAGAGCTGGGCAAAGTACCAGAAAGTACCAAGTATCGTAAATACCAGAAGTACTAAACCAGAAAGTATCAATTACTGTAAATACCAGAAGTACCAAATAATTGAAATGCCAAGTACTTCAAGTATTCAGTACTTGGAGTACTAAAGATTTGAAGTACTTGAGGTATCAAGTGCTTGAAATACGTCAAGTATCAAGTATCAAATATTTTTCAAGTTTTCAGGTATACATCTCGTAAGTTCTAGTATACTTATATTTAGATTGCAATTAAGATTTATTTAGCTTCAGGTTTGAAAAAGAAAAAAAAAAAACGTATATGATACGAGGATTGTTAAAAACGGAGCCATGAATTGACAATGACACCCCAACTAAACGTAGCTTGAGCCTTTGAATGGTCATTCCTTACGATCTTGACCAAAAGATGGCGCAGAACGTTCCTCAATTATATATTCAAAGGCGTTATACATGCAACCATTAGCAAGATGTATTTAAAAGTACTTCATAATAAGTACTTGAAGTACGGGAGAGTACTTGAAATTTTAATTGCAAATACTTTAAGTCTATTACATTATGTACTTGATAATTTAAGTACAATACTTGAAATACTTTCAAAGTACTTTGTACTTCAAGTGTATTGTACTTCCAGTACATCGCAAATACCGGGTACTTGAAGTACTGCCCAGCTCTGAATAATAATAATTGTTATAATTATTATTATAATTCGTTTTACAGGTATCGGATACGGTGTGACAGTCTCCGTATTTTCCGTAGTAACTTATTACTGTGCTTTAATGGCGCTTACCCTCTATTATCTCGTAGCGAGCTTTTCTTCGCCCCTGCCATGGACATTTTGCTACCATGAATGGGGTGAAACTTGCGTCGATGCTACGACAGTAATTGAAGACACAATCACGCGTATCAACGCCACTCGTTCGAGCTCGGCCGAGCTCTACTTTCGGTATTAACAATAAAAAAAAAAAAAAAACAAAAATCTCAAAAAGATTTTCGTTTTAAATAAAATTGACTCGGAACATTAAACAATTCCGCCAATTTATTAAAATCAATTTTTATCTTCAATCATGTGAATTTCCTTTGAATTTTTTTTACAAAATCAATCTAAGCCCCTAAACAAATTGATCATTATAATCTCTAAATTATATAATTCTCAGAATTTATATTTTTTTCTTAAATTCATATTTGGAATTTTTTAAAGTAAAATCGTACTGAACGAGGCGGGAATAGACGAGGATATCGGTATGCCATCATGGAGGCTCGTTCTCTGTCTCCTTGGCAGTTGGATAAGCGTTTATATCGTCGTTTCGCGAGGCGTCAAGAGCACCGGAAAAGCCTCATATTTTCTCGCATTATTTCCCTATGTGATCATGATTTGTCTTCTCGTGCGTGCCGTAACGCTCGAGGGTGCCGTCGACGGTATTATATTTCTCTACAAGCCAGATTGGAATAAAATTCTCGATCCCGTGGTATGGTATGCCGCTGTCACGCAAGCATTCT
This sequence comes from Rhorus exstirpatorius, assembly GCA_963564615.1. NCBI lineage: Eukaryota > Metazoa > Arthropoda > Insecta > Hymenoptera > Ichneumonidae > Rhorus > Rhorus exstirpatorius. The sequence continues at coordinate 11,830,597 of OY751318.1, forward strand.
TTTCCCTCGGTGTTTGCTTCGGCGGTGTTACCATGTACTCGTCCTACAATAATTTCAATCACAATGTCGCAAGGTACAAATCGATCAAATAAATAAATGAAGAAATCATTTTTTTTTGACAATTTATTGACATAAAAATGATTTTTTTTATTTTTTTTATTTTAATTTCAACTACAGAGATTGCATAATCGTCACGACGCTCGATCTCCTGACGAGTCTCATTGCCGGTACAACGATCTTCGGGATTCTCGGCAATCTCGCTCATGAAATCGGCAGCGATGATATCGGTACGGTCGTAAGATCGGGTACCGGTCTAGCGTTTATCTCGTATCCCGAGGCACTGGCTAAATTCAATTTTTTACCGCAAATATTCGCCGTATTATTTTTCCTCATGCTGTTCGTCCTCGGCGTTGGCTCGGCCGTTGCATTCTCCAGCGTGGTGATAAGCGTGATAGCCGATCAATTTCCAACCGTACGGCACTGGAAAATTGCGCTCGGTGTATCGACGATTGGTTTTCTCGTTGGAATTGTTTATTGCACGCCGGTGAGTCTCTTGTGTGTGTGTGTGTGTGTGTGTTTTTTTTTAAATTTTATTTCGGGGAAAATGAAAAAAATTTCATTCGTAAAAATGTTAAGGATGCTCCTCTGTTGTATCGATACAGTGTGTCGTCGACTTGAAATTTTTACATCCTATCAGAGCTTATCCCCAAAATGAGTGTGCAAAGATTCAATGAGATTAAGAGCCTCTCATCGTCAAGATATAAATGTTAAAAAAAAAAAAAATTATTTGACACGCGGTCTGAAATTCACGAATTTGAAATGCCAGCACTTAAAAAAAAATCGCATTACCCAGTTCTATATATAATAAAATCGTGTGCAAAAACTCACCTTGATTAGGAGCTTATTCGTTGAGTAATTAAATGTAACATATTTTAAAATGCTGGAAAAAAGAGACGACGGCTGTCGATTTCAGACGCGACGGACAATTTTGCTGAACTCAACTTGTCGAATCAGAGTTCTTTTTTAGCGTAAAATCCTGGAGTTTTTTCCAGCTTCTTTTCATAGTAAATGGCGTAAATAATAACTTATATAAAATGTGCATTATTATCCCTCTCTACATTGAAAAAATTAAAATTTGGCACTTTTTGTGCTTCTACGCGAAACGCTGCTCAAACTATACGTAATAGAGTAAAATTGCTCATAAATTATTTTCTAGGTAATTAAATTCTCTACAAAAAAAGTCCCTGGCAGCATGTAATTAAAGTTAATAACTTAGGCGTGGGAGGCGTCCAAAGTTGTAAAAATAATTGAAAAAAAAAAATTATTTCAAGTAAGTGGCTTTATTTGAATTTAGTTATAAATAAAGTTTTTTCAGGCGGTAATGGCTCCCTTATTGTGTGCAGTTGACGTATGAATTTTTATAAATTTTTTAATTCAACGCTAACGCAGTGATATGTAATTTAAGAATTAATGGATTGACTATTCTGCGATTTCACAAAAATCACACTACCTCGTCACGCCACTTTGGACACATCTCACTCCTCCGCTATTGACTTTTCGTATATGCCGCTATAGACTTTTTTTATAGAAAATTTAATTTTCTACATAATTGTTTCCGCAAAATTTTCTCCATCTTGAATAGTTCAGACAGCGTTTCGAGTTAAAGCTCGGAAAACGTGAATTTTGATTTTTTTTTTTTGCAACATAAACGTTAATATTTAAAAAACTTACTGGAGTATATTGCTATAATTTTTATACGTTGTTGTCAATGCCATTTACTATCGAATAGCGTTGAAACGAAAACTCCCAGTTGTATAATTCTGATTAAGCAAGAACATAAGTTGACTGGCCGAGATGAGTGAGGATTTGACTTTGTCACCGCTGAGCTCTGCATGTGTACAAGTCTATAGGGACCCCTCTCGGACCATTTTGATATGGCCTTAATATCCTTAAGGCCATTTTGAATATTATTTGCAAATTGTTTTCTGAAAAATTCCGCCAATTATCCGAAAAAAAAATTGTCGTACTAATTACGCCACGAATAGTTATGAAAAATTGTCTGTTTTTTTTTTTTAATAATCTTCAATAATTTTTTATTCCTCATAAAGATTCACGAATGAGAAACTCATGAATACCGTGAAAGCTTCTAATTAACTCGAAAATATTGATATTTTTTTTTTTTAATTTTATTTTTTTTGAAAATACGACAGGGAGGCCAATATATCCTGAGTCTCGTCGATTATTTCGGTGGCACTTTCATCATTGTCTTTCTCGCTTCCTTCGAAGTCATCGCGATCTCTTGGATTTATGGTGCGAATAAAAAAAAAAAAAAAAAATCTCTCCAAATCATACGAATGTACGATTGAGTCAGACAATTTTTTTTTTTTTTGTTTTCCATTTTCTTCAGGGATAGATAATTTTTTGGACGACATTGAATTCATGATTGGACAAAGACCCTCGGCTTATTGGCACTATTGCTGGGCTTGCCTGACGCCGCTGATGCTTTTCGTAATACTCGCGTATTTTTTAGCCACCATAAAACCCCTCGTGTACAACGACGAGCATTATCCAATCGCTGCCAATGGTACGTGTCATTATTATTCATAATTTTCTCTAACGATTTTTCGCGTTTTTTTTTTTTTTTTTTTTTTTTTTGAATTTTGCCTCTGAATATTTTCTCTCTGTTGAATTAATCAGCTGCCGGTTGGACTCTTTTGGCGATCGGAATTGCACCGTTTCCCATATTCATGGTCGTCGAATCATTTCGCAAAAGAGAAAAGTCCTTGTTCGAGGTAAAAAAAAAAAAAAAAAAATTAATTTTCAGCAGTCAATGAATCTCGAAATTTTTTTTTTTCTCAATTCCACGATTGAGCAGGGCATCCCTAATTTATATTTCGATGTGGGTATGGAAGGGTTTGTAAAACAAAAAAAAAATTTCGAATTCAACGAAATTTCGTAAATTTCGAGCATAGATTGAAGGAACAAAAGATTTAAAAAAATATTCATCGTTGCTCTTATCGGTTGAAAAAAAAAAAAAAAAAGTGTTTCAAGCCTAGCATCGAATGGGGCCCGAAAAATCCAAAGATTCGCGACGAGTGGAGGATCTTCAAGGAGGGAAAAAAACGTGGGTCCTCGGACCCTTGGAGGGCTAGAAAAATATCGAAAATATTCGCAGCACTTTTCGATAAGAAATTGCACTAGTATCCTTTTTCTACGTTTTTTTTTTTTTTCCCCCACGACGTAAAAAACGAAGTATAATTTTTTTCATGTTTTCTTTATTATTAATAAATTAATATATTATATATGTCTGATATATATACATAATATATATGTATGTATATATATATATATATATATATATATTTGTTGTTGTTGTTGTTGTTGTTTTTAATATGCATATGTATAACAGCGACAAGTACAATATATCATCATGGTTCATTACTATATTATATATATATATAAATATATATATATAATTATAGTCGAAGATGTTTATCGTTGATGTAATAACTATAGATTGAAACGAAAGTGTTGAATTTATATATATATATATATACGATCGTATGGCTTTTGTCCATTTGTTTTCTTCATTTATCATTACTTTAATCTCTCGTCTTATCATTCTAATTCTCTCTCGTGATTTTTTCGCATTTTGTTTGTCTTTTTTTTTTTTTTTTTTTTTCATTCGTCGTCATTGAATTCAACTTACATGATAATTCGCAATATAGATACAGGGATACAGAAAAATAACACCGCGCGACCACGGTGGAATGTATACCTTAAAAAATACTATCAAGCTGAATGGATTTTTTAAAAATTTTTTTCCATTTTTTTTTTGCACATGCTGTCCTTTCAGATCTCGGGGGGAAAATTACGTGTCCCGATTTTCCATCAGCTTGACTGACGATTTTGGCAAAATTTTCGTTTGCCATTTTTTGTTTTGTTTTGTTTTTTTTTTTTCAATTTCAATCAAACAATCCTCATTATCGTTAATATCATAATTATCATAATTATTATAATTATTTTAGGATTAATTGTACCTTTACTTAAATTCCTATCTACCGAGCTCGTCGATCATCGCGACACGAGATTTTGTCGATTTTTTTATTTTCCTTTCGCGAGACAAATTTCTTTCTTTTTTTTCGTGTATTATTCTTATTTTTTTTTTTTTTTGTTCTTCTGTTTCTCTATTATAGATTCAACCTTGGTCCATTTTTTTTTCCTTCTTTTCGACGCATACGATTTATTTACAGGTTCAATCCGGGCCAAACTCGCGAATGACTTTCTCATTCTGTGTTGCTGATTTTTTTTTCTTTTTTTTTTTTTTTACCGGTTTCTCGTATTGCTTCGACATTTTTTTGCGATCTCGAAAAAAAAATTTACTGTCCTCCGAGGGCGAGCGATATTAATCGCCTCTCTCTCTCTCTCTCTCTCTCTCATGGTGATCCGACGATTTAAATTCTTGAGTGGAAAATTTAATTTTTCAAAGAGAATATTTAATTTCTCAAAGAAAAATTATTTTTTACCGATCTATCGGGTTTTTTTTTGTTTTTTTTTTTTTTTTTCGTTCTTTTGCATCGTTCTTCGATATTTGGAAACAAAAAAAAATCCACCGCGTCGTGATCGGTATGGAAATCGGTAGGTCCGATTTTTTGAAAAAATTTATTAAAAAATTCTTTTTTTTTTCTTTTCGAAATCCACTCAATTATGATATAACAAAAATTTCACGTACTTTTTATTCCTCGATTGCTCAAATAATTAGCGAGTGAGTGGAAAAATAAACTTGGCCAATTTTTGTGACTCCGAGTCTGTTTTTGTTTTTTAGAAACAGCAAAACTTTTGCACTGACCTAATTTGCCAATTTCCGGTTTTTTTTTTTTTAAGATCGAGCAAGCCCTTTCATGCATTCGATTTTTTTAAATTGAGATTGAGGCTAAGAAAAAACCACATTTAATTATTTCGTGACACACTGGAGAACTATTTTTTTTTTTTTATAGATTGTTTTATAATTTTTTTTTTTCCATTTTACGTCTGTAGGATTTCACGAGGTATTTTTTTTTGCATGAAAGGGTCGATAATCTCGGTTTTTTTTCCCCAATATTAATCTTTTTATCTGTTAAAAAAAAAATGTTTTCATTTGTCCTACGAGAAATTTCATTTTAATCGTTCTTAGTCCGGACTCTCACGCAGCAATTACGAAGTTCTTTTCTCTTTTTTTTTTCTTTTATCTAACAATTACTTTCATCGGTTGATCGTGATTAATTGGGGGAAAAAAAAAAAAAGAAAATTAATTAAAAATTGTGGCATTGCTGCGGAAAAATTCTACTTTTTGTCGATATTATAAATATGTATTTTTGTTTAAATTTTTTTTATTTTCATTCAAACCACACGCAGTTTAAACATTATTAAAACGTAACGGTTCAACCGGACTTCCGTTTCGTGGCACATGAGTTTTTTTTTTCTCTATTTTCATTTCTTCAAGGTAGTTCTCGCCGAGTGCGTGCAAAATTTTTCAAGCTTACGGCGCCGGGTTAATCCGAGGGAAGTGTCGTCATTAAAAAAAAAAAATTTGCCGCTAAATAATTTTGAAAAAAAATGAACAAAGATTGAACAAAAAGAGGCTTCCTCGTTTATTTTATTTTGAGCCATTTAATCTGCGATATATATTTTTTTTTTGTTTAAACAATCTGCCTTCTGAAATTGAAAGAATAAATTGAAAAAAAAAATTGGTTTTAATTAAAAATTAATACGGGAGAGCTATCTCAAGAATTCTTGCCAGTATTCCGTGGTAAAATTCGATCTCGGATTTACTTTTATTTTTGTTTGATTATTTTTCGTGAGAGAGCTTTTTGGTTTCGTATTCTCGCGAGTCTGGACTTGTATTTTTCGAAAATTAATAAAAAAAAAAGAATACAATTTGTTGCTGTTTTTTTTTTTTTTTTTTTTTTTTCAACGACGTCGTTTTTGCACAACAAAAATTTCATGCTTTTGTTTGTTCTGTTTGTTTTTTTTTTTTAATTACCAAAGCGCTTTTTTTGACACGCTCAGCTCGCACTTTTTTCGACTTTTTCTCGTCTCACGTTTTTTTTTTTTTTCGTTATATTTACAAGATTTTTCAATCGATCGTAGAGTTTTTTTTTTTTAAATTTATTTTAACGCTATCCTCGTCGTTCACACTTTGTTTATAAAAAAATTTATTTGCAATTCACGATTTATCTTTCTTATCTCGATTCTTTTTTTTTTTTTTTTTTTCGTCGTTTCGTATTTTCTTCCTCGAGTCCTCGAGAGTAATCTCGAACGACGTACTCACATTTTTATATCCTAACGATTTTCGTTCTCGATCTTTTCTTTTTCTTTTTCGTTTTACTCGCAAGAGATCGATAACTTCGTTTTTTTTTTTTTCTTTTTAACGTACACGCTGAACAAATTACGCATAACGAAGACGTTTATGTACAATTCGAATTTCGTGTATTTTTTCATAATTTTATATTTGTGGATGGTTTTTTTTTTTTTTTTTTTTTGGAAAATTGACAAATTTTTCCAACCTCAAGGCCTCAAATTTTAACGCGAGACGTTCACGCAAATCGGCAAGACGCGCGTCAATTTTTCGAATGAAAAAAAAAAAAAACATTTTTTTTTTTTCAGCCACCAAAAAGAGAAAATAAAATTAAAAAAAAAAAAATTCAATTCCACGTAAAAAAAAAATCTCACCTTTTCGATAAAAATACTGGCGATACTTTTCAAATTTTACCAAAGTTCTCAAAAACCGAAAACCGAAAAAAAAAAAACCCTTTTTTTTTTCAGTAATCTTCGATTTTTAATAATTCCAAATTCTAAGCCCATCACCGTTTCGTTACGGACAAATCGTCGTGGATTTGAAAATTCGAAAAAAAAAAAAAATAAAAAAATAAAAAATTCACGCACCTCTCGTCGATTCGCGCGAACGTTTTCCCGGAGTTGCGAGAAAATTTGAGTCCGAGTGGTCCATAATTGGGTCGAAATTCCAAATGATCCAGCCGCATGGGTATACAAGCAAATAACACACGATCGTTCGATTTAATCGACGAAAAAAAAAAAAAAAAAAAAAAAAAAGAAAAACGTAATATACGTCAAGCCATCACACTCGCTCAACGTGAAATTGCGAATGAAAAATTGAAGAAAAAAAAAAAAAAAAAAAAAGAATAATATTAATCAACGAAGAAACAAAAAATTTCTACAACTTACGCAAGACAACATCCACCATGATCGCTTAACGGGTTCACAGAATCGACGAGATTATTCGAGAGTCCATAATAATCGTTATTATAACGCGTGTCCATGATCACGTAAATCCATACGAGCCTAATATTTACAATTTTTCTTTTTTTTTTTTTTTTTTTTTTTTTTTTTTCCAAAAAGAGTTCACACGCGACGTTCGATCGAATTCGACTTTTCAAATCGTCGATTCACGTCAATGCACATTTTTTTTTCGTTCTTCTCGTCCTTTTTATACACACACATAATTTTTTTCGTCTCGTCTCTTTTCGTTTGTTTTTTTTTTTTTTTTTTTTTAATTTTTATTTAAGGCATTACAATTATCCATGCTCGGTGAACAAGCGCGAATTTAATATTTGTTGTCATTACGTCTCTTATCATTTTTTTTTTGTCTTCTCAAATGGCAGTCGAAAGGGGATGATTTTTTTTGTTTGTTTTGTTTTACTGTACAATTTTTTTATTTTTAATTCACCATCGGTGGATCGCGCACCCTTGTTCTCATTTTTTTTTTGTTTTTTTTTTTGTTTTTTTTTTTTCCGGCGCACTCAATCTTTTCAGTCGAGAAGTACACCGCTGTACAGAAATTCAGTACACCGCTCAGGGAGGGAGGGAGGGAGGGAGGGAGGGAGGGGATGGGGGAATGAAAAATTGAATATTCCGGAAGGGGTTTTTCGGCGATGTCACTTTTTCATTTTCGTTTCCCTGGATCATCGTCATTCTCGTCACGATGATAAATCGACGCGATCTCGTTGGGGGGTTTTTTTTTTTTTTTTCCATTTTTTTCGTTCCCTTTTACTCTTTCGCGATCCGCGAGATCGCAAAGACGAGTAATAACGATGAAGAGATTTTCGTATCGTAAAAATTTTTATTCGCTTGGGTTAGTCGTTCAATTGCGACGCTGCGATGCGCGTTATTGCGTTGACGAGCGTTTGTTTGGGGGCCGAACGGTACTCGACGCTCGACTCGTAACCGCGGCCCCGTGTGTCATACGGGCTCCTCTTTCTTGAAATTAATATTTTGCGACGCGCAAAAGTCACGCGTGAGGGGTATGCAATTGAACAATTTGCATATCTCGCACTCGTAAACGGGCACGTTGTAGAAAAGCGCGAGCAGGAGCGCGAAAAGACCGATTATAAGAACGAGGCATATCCAGATAAGAAGGATCTTGCGACGACGATCGTAATTGCCGAACGATATGAACGGCATCAGGGCATACGAGGCGAGAAAACCGAATATAAAACCGAACAAATGGGCGTAATTGTCGATCCAGGGTAGAGCACCGAGCAACAAAAGCCCGACGAGTATAATGATGAGCTTTGCGAGTGCTCGCCTCGGATGTTTCAGCATTGGCCAACAATTCAGTACCTCGACGACGAGGGTCGCGAGAAGCGCGAAATGCGCACCCGCCGGTCCTACCTACACATGGATCGGCGATACGGGGAAACGAAGTTTCAGAGGGTGAATCGAGAGAAAAAAAAAACGACAACAACAAAATGGGAAAATTTTTGGTTGCAATATGGAACACCCGATGCAATTAAATTTGTATCGGACGTGACTTCTCAACCAAAAATGATTTTCGTCGACAATATTGCATACTTAATGATAAGATAAAAATCGAAAAAAATTCAACGACAATAAAGACGATAAGAAGATTAATTTTTAACAATAATAATGCCAAAAAGTTATCAATAAATTGTTTGAACAAAACATTGTTTAACAAATTTTTAGGGAAAGTTTTTTTTTTTTGACACGTGAAATGAATTCGTTGATTTTTCTGACT
>OY751318.1:11842130-11957130 GCA_963564615.1 Rhorus exstirpatorius
GAGAAGCGTGATGGTGAGATGAATGATACTGAAAAGAAATTATTTAAATTTCGATTTAATAATCAAACAATTGATTAATTAATTAATTAATCAACTGTTCGTTTCCTCGTTCGAAACGTCCAAAGTAAATATTACCAATTGTTCAATCGTCTCCGCGAAATCAATTTCGAAAATTTCGTTACAAAATGGTATTAAAGTAACGTTGGTAAACTTACCCGGCATGAAGAAACGTCGTCGTGAATAATCGGTAAAACTGATCGGGCCATTCGGGATGAAGAAACGGTATCATGCCGCAAACGTCATGAAGACACTCGACCTGAGAGCAAAGTGAGGCCTCCTCGTGAAAATAACCGTGAACAAAGTCGCAATATTCCTTGGTCGTTATTCGGCACATTCCGTGAATACCGATGCAGCACGGATGACCTATAACCTCGCACACCATGTGCTCCGCCATTTTGTCCTTGTAACGACCAATGGGAAAGTTGTTGTTGCCTTGCTGATGACCACTGTTGCTTCTAAGAAGCGAAACGAGAATTTTATGAAAAACAAAAAATATATATTTACAATCGATCGAACAATTAATTATTTATCGATACGCAATTTTATTGCTGATAATTGATTGAAGAATACGATCGAGTAATGAATAATCGTTGAATTTTTTCATTCCAACCTGAATCTCTGACTGAACGGATTAGTTTTACGGCATATAGGCCACTTGGTGATGTCATCGGGCCACTCGTATGGGGCGACACTAGCGGGAGCGTCACAGAACTTTGGATCGAGTCCGCAGACCGAACCGCTTATCCGTCCTCCCGGACCACTGTCGCCCGGGCCCCATTTCTTCCACGTAGATATTGTGTTCTAAGGGGTTTTTTTAAATATTATTTCTTCCTGCACATCTCGTTAAGGAGGTACGACTAGTATGAAGAATCCAACTGACGGACTTGAAATTTTTATATGTTTTTGCCGAATACTTTATGCGCCTATTGCCAAAATTTGAGCTATATTGACCGTTTAGTTTATTCGTAATAAAATTGCAAAGTCGAGCAGTTTGAGTTACTAAAGCACGTCGTCTTATGGAGACGGTTAACCGGAAGTGCTGTGATCACGGTTTTGCTGCTCGCGTATCCAACTACACCCGTTGAAAAACTGAAACTTGATAGATTAGATATAATAGATATTGTAAAAAATTGAAAAATTATTCTTCACCGTGTAGTTCTGGCACTACATCATAAAAAAGTTTCAATTTCCGGTTGTAAATGGTCAGAACGATCAAATAGCACCCACAGACTTAGCAACGTCGCGAGTAACAGCTGATGGGTTTCGGCAAACATAACCTAGCTTTGTTTTGATATTAGCAACGAAGATAGAGTCATCTTCGTTGGTCACGTATACCAACTTATAGCATCGCCAATGCGACGTTGCCAAGTGTTTACTTCAAATTCCATCATGTTATTTATGGAGTTTTATTATTTATCACGTATCAATTATATGTATAATTATCATTCTACCGATCGTATTAATTCCACTGAGGTAATTCAAGTCTATTTTAATAGGTTTTCGGCTGATTTTTAAAAATGTTTTTTAGTCCGTTTTTGTGGTAGACATGTCATTATTATTATGATGGAGACTACTATCGAGTCGTTGACAATCTAATTTTTCAGTTTTTATTAGTTCATGCGCAATAAATTAATCATTTACCACAAAATTTTTCACATTATAATCGATAATATGAATAATCAATGCAAATAAACATAAATCAGAACAGCTGTGGGTAAAATGAATTTAGACTTTTTTTTGACTCCAAAGAACTAGTCGTACCTCCTTAATTCGTTGATGCCATTTGCCAGCAAATTATATACATATATCGTGCATAATTTATCATTTGAAATTTGTCTATTGTAGTGAATCATTTTTATTTTTTTTTTCCTGCTACATTCAATCGGTTCGACTGTCGGCTACTACTCGAACGAGACACTTATGTACATTTCAAAAAAAAAAAAAAAAAAATTCGATCCCTTTGGTCAGTGGATTCAGCAATAAAAAAAAGGTTTAAAAAAATGATTCAGTAACATGCGTAAGAGAAGGCTCTGAAAAAATATTCTAAGATAATCTACAGGAGTGATATTACGTAATAATGATTTTTCAAATTAAAAATCATTATTTTCAATGCACATACTTGCGGGAATGAAAATAAATATTTCAAAACGACTAATACGATAAAAAAAAAATTAAGAAACGAGCTTATAACTATGGCTATGAAGTGAGCTCGTGCATACACGGTGATTTAATTATAATTTACCGTGACGGTTGATCTCATTCCACGGATCAGTTGGTTCGCAAGGGAAAGTTGAATAAATTTAATATTATAATAAAATTCATGAATTTTCCAAGACGTCAGGTAAAAATCGATTGATTTGAGGAAAAGTCATAATCCGCATTGTTTCAATGGAATAATTCGGCTTAAGCGTCAATTTGAGTGAAAAAAAATTGCAAAAAATTATTTAATAACGTTACCAACGCTCGTCGTTGAAAAAAAAAAAAAAATTATAAAATATTATCTCGAAACGAACGTCCTTTGTTTCAATCAATTTTTAATAATCATTTCCCAGCCGAATAATTGACTTTTCGAAAAAAAAAATTCGTTGTTTAAAAAAAATGATAAAAAAAAAATTTCAAAACTCACCGAACAGTCGGCTTTGCTGGATTGAACGCAGCCCGAATCGTCGTTTCTTATGCAACACGCCGTGTCCCGTTCTCGTTCCCGCCAAACATCGATCTCGTTCAATATCTTGAAGTCTCGACGCATGCACGGGGCAAATTTTGCCCCGAGATGAATGAGATCGGCGGCCCTTGGACCGAACCAAAAGTTCGCCGGTTCGTCGTAATCCACTTGTTGCAGCGACAAACTCGTCACGAGTACCTGCAACCAAGATTCAACGTTCTCGTTCTAATCGGCAGCGTGCTCGTCGATTCACCAATTAATCCCAAATTTTTTCTCCGAAGCAAAGATATATGCGCGGAACGTTTTTCGTTAATTTGAAACCCAAAACAAACGAAAAACACGATTTATTTTAGTTAAATTTGTTGCTTATTATCAATTGTTTCATCTGCAGCACATTTATTATTATTTATTTATTAATTGTAAGAGAAAAATTTATTTTTAAGCAACTTAAAGAATTCCTTGCATAAATTGTTCGCGCAAAAGGTAAGAGAAAAAAAAAAATAATAATAATGCTGCAAGTACCTTGAACGTTCGGGAAGGAGATAAAAATTTCGAAATATAAAAGTAAAAATAAAAATTCCAGCGTTTTTTATCGCGAGAGTTTTTTTTTTCGTTTATTATTTGCTCGTTTTTATCGGCAGATATTTTTTTTCCAACCTGGTGCGTATCCAATGATGCGAGCAGTATATATATATGTATATATATATATAGGGGCTGCAGTATACATATGGAACGAAATGCATCTGTTCGTATATTGTAGCCGATAGTAAAATGTGCACCCGAATAAACATGAAGCTTCGTGAATTTTCAAAATTATTACCCCATATACCCTGTTCCGCCAAACTTGCATAGTTATAAAACCCTCGCAGAGATGTGAAATACGACAGTACGAAAAAGTGTTCTAAAAAAGAAAAAAAAAAAAAGTTGATTGCGAATGATACTTTGCGTCGGTGCATTCATTTTTATGAGTCATGTCTATCAGTTCGTACGAACAAGGCTTTGTTTTATTTTACATATTAAGATGTTACGAATTTGTTGAATTATTTTTCTTGCAGATTTTCTCGGTAAAAATTTAATTTAATGATTCCTTCAAATTTCGTTCAACTTTTTTGTAATTTTCTTCGTGATTGGTCGCTCTGTTCGTTCTATGAATGGATGAATATATCATGTTTGAGGATATTTTTCGTTATTCTTACCAGTCCAGATCGTCGATTGAGATCGATACCAACGGGTCCGAAACCGTAACAGGCGAGTGATATTATCAGTATGAAAACCTGGACGGTCGTTATCCAGTACGTGAAATATGGCCTGTGATCCTCGATGTCGTCCAATTGTTTTCTCACATCGGGCTTGTGTGCGACGCTCTTTCTGAATGATTGCCTGAAATAAATATTATGTAAAATATACTTTTGCAGGGTTGAAGTATTTTTGGTTTTTTTTTTTGTTTTTTTGTTTTTTTACGTTTTCATATCGAATTATTAGGATTCAGGAAAAAAAAATCGACGTGATTCGTAATCAGCGGAAAATTTCCGATTGCCTTCACCTTGAAAAAAGTGGGAAAGCAAAAAAAAAAAAGTTTCTTAACTTTTTGCTCACTTTTTCTAAAACTTGAAAATACCCAAATTTCAAATCCCCATTACTTTCCTCCAAATTGACGGAAATGGACTTATCAGGGGTGTTTTTAAAAGCTCTCAAGTAGACTTAGAGAATGACGTTTGAATCATCTCAACATCATAATTTTTAGTATTCGAAAAAGCACTTTGAAAATCAGCGAATTCGAAGCCAAAGGATGCGACTTTGAAAAATCGTAAAAAATCGAAAAAAAATCGTAGCTTGATGAACCAAGCTCCATTTTGAAGTAAAAATGGTTGCAAAGAGAATGAATACTGATTAGAATTTCAATCTGTATGGGAAGAAGAGTTACAGCGATTTTAGTGAGCCCATAAAATTTCCGGAAATCAATAAATGTTTAATTTTTCGTTTTTTTTCCGTTTTCCAATCGAATTATTAGGATTCAGGAAAAAAAATCGACGTGATTCGTAATCGGCGGAAAATTTCCGATTGCCTTCACCCTGAAAAAAGTGGAAAAACCGAAAAAAAAAGTTTCTTAACTTTTTGCTCACTTTTTCAAAAACTTGAAAATACCCAAATTTAAAATCCCCATTACTTTCCTCCAAATTGACGGAAATGGACTTATCAGGGGTGTTTTGAAAAGCCCTCAAGTAGACTTAGAGAATGACGTTTGATTTATCTCAACATCATAACTTTTAGTATTCGAAAAAGCACTTTGAAAATCAGCGAATTCGAAGCCAAAAGGGCATGTATGGAAAAATTGGCAAAAATCGATGATGCGACTTTGAAAAATCGTAAAAAATCGAAAAAAAATCGTAGCTTGATGAACCAAGCTCCATTTTGAAGTAAAAATGGTTGCAAAGAGAATGAACACTGATTAGAATTTCAATCTGTATGGGAAGAAGAGTTACAGCGATTTTAGTGAGCCCATAAAATTTCCGGAAATCAATAAATGTTCAATTTTTCGTTTTTTTTTCCGTTTTCCAATCGAATTATTAGGATTCAGGAAAAAAAATCGACGTGATTCGTAATCGGCGGAAAATTTCCGATTGCCTTAACCCTGAAAAAAGTGGGAAAACCGAAAAAAAAAGTTTCTTAACTTTTTGCTCACTTTTTCTAAAACTTGAAAATACCCAAATTTCAAATCACCATTACTTTCCTCCAAATTGACGGAAATTGACTTATCAGGGGTGTTTTGAAAAGCCCTCAAGTAGACTTAGAGAATGACGTTTGATTTATCTCAACATCATAACTTTTAGTATTCGAAAAAGCACTTTGAAAATCAGCGAATTCGAAGCCAAAGGGGCATGTATGGAAAAATTGGCAAAAATCGATGATGCGACTTTGAAAAATCGTAAAAAATCGAAAAAAAATCGTAGCTTGATGAACCAAGCTCCATTTTGAAGTAAAAATGGTTGCAAAGAGAATGAACACTGATTAGAATTTCAATCTGTATGGGAAGAAGAGTTACAGCGATTTTAGTGAGCCCATAAAATTTCCGGAAATCAATAAATGTTCAATTTTTCGTTTTTTTTCCGTTTTCCAATCGAATTATTAGGATTCAGGAAAAAAAATCGACGTGATTCGTAATCGGCGGAAAATTTCCGATTGCCTTCACCCTGAAAAAAGTGGGAAAACCGAAAAAAAAAGTTTCTTAACTTTTTGCTCACTTTTTCTAAAACTTGAAAATACCCAAATTTCAAATCACCATTACTTTCCTCCAAATTGACGGAAATTGACTTATCAGGGGTGTTTTGAAAAGCCTTCAAGTAGACTTAGAGAATGACGTTTGATTCATCTCAACATCATTATTTTTAGTATTCGAAAAAGCACTTTGAAAATCAGCGAATTCGAAGCCAAAGGGAAAATTGGCAAAAATCGATGATGCGACTTTGAAAAATCGTAAAAAATTGAAAAAAAATCGTAGCTTGATGAACCAAGCTCCATTTTGAAGCAAAAATGGTTGCAAAGAGAATGAGTACTGATTACAGTTGCAACCCCTTTGGGAAGAAGAGTCACAGCGATTTTAGTAAACCCATAAAATTTGGGGAATCGAAAAATCAAATTAATAAAAAAAAACATGTTGAAAAAATAATTTTTATCTCGTGCATATATCCATATAATATATGAACGTAAAAAAATGTATTTCTTGGGTAAATTTGATGGATTATCGAACGTTGATGCGCGCATATAATTACCCGAAAACTCGTCCGACTATTCCCATTCCGTACTGACGTCGATTGCTGTTATCGAATACCCGATCGATCGTGCTCGGCGATATTCTCGTACCACCGGACAATTCACGTCGTAAAATGACACCGGCCTCCTGTTGAGATCCAGTTGCCGGGTCACAGATCGATCTCCCGTCTTGCTGTCTCGACCTGCGCCAACTCGTCGTTCTGTAAACCCTTCCGTACTCAATACGAGCCTCAATATATATACACTAAATCCTAATTTTCGTGACTTTTCCTGAGGCCATCTTCGGCAAATTATAAAACAAAATCCACGAATAATAATAATAATAATGCTCGAATTTATCATTCCTTGAGCTCCGCGATTGTTTGATTTTTTTTTCAAATAATTATAAAAGAGACTGAAAAAATTTGATATTTTTCCATTACTCAATCCCATTCACGTTCATGGACTGACAATCAGCGAAGATAAAAAAAAAAAAAAACAATATACATAGCTCTGTTGCACCTGATCGAGGCGAAAAATCGATTTTTCTTTATCGCATTGAAACCGCAAAAGCGTTTCAAAGTGAATTCTTTGTTTTGTTTAATTTTACCTCGAGGTATAGTGGTCCCTCGTAATGGCTCTCGGCCTTCTCACTTGTTGTCCATCGACCGACGATCTTTCTTCCTTGTGTGGTGTGAATCTGCGGGGGAGAAGTCAGGTCTCAGACGGAGAACGAGAAAACTCGAGCAAGAAAAATGAAAGATTGAAGGAAAAATCGAAAGGAAAAACAGCCCTCTCCGTTTTGCAAATTTGCGCCAGCAGGCTGTCAACGGCAGGCATGTATAGTTTAATTTGAATTTTTCTTGTTTTATTCTTTCTTCGCTAGTCGTTCGATTCTTACTGAATGTTTTTTTTTTTTTACTTCGTTTGCGCTCTTCTCTAATCTCGCTGGTCACGCCACGAAGACACACAATATTCGATCGTGCAAATTTTATTATCATCTTTCTTTTTCCTCCTCATCTCATCGTTGTTATTTCATCGTCGTTGCTATTCATGTTATTCATCATTATTCATGAAACGAGAGCGACAACGGACACGTCCCTCGGGCACTTGAAACTCTGCATATATACCCGCTTGACTTTCGTTTCGTTCCATATGAATTAAATTTCCTTTTTTTTGTTCCTTCAATCTTCGTTATTTCGTAGCATCGAGCGGAGAGGAAGAAAATACGATCTAACCGATTTTTCATATGCAAATTGATTCTTGTGTGGCTTGAAAAAAAAAAAAAGAAACAACGCGACTGCAATTTTTTTCAGAAAGAAATCACCGCGAATTTTAACGTAAATTAGTTTAAGATGCTGAATTAACAACATATTTTATGCCGAAAAATTACTTAATCGAAAATATTTTACTGAAAAATTGGTGAAAAGTATTTTGTTTAAAAAAGAAAAAAAAAAAAAAAAAAAGAAAGAAAAGCCCAAAGCAAGGATCGTTCTCGTAAAAGATAACTTGCCTGACGAGTTCTTCGGCGAGATCGCGATTGAATGCGACGCCCGAACGGCTACGGATCGTTTTCACGTCCGACGAATTTTCATTTTCCTCGCTCTCCGGAGCTTCGGTTTTTTCGACCTGAATTTGCTGCGACGAAACGGTCGTTGCCGTCGCAGCTGCTGGAACTGCCGTTGCTGCTGCTGCTGCTGCTGCTGCTGCTGCTGCTGCTGGTGCTACTGACCCTAAGGGTGTCAGTGGTGGTGATGGTGGTGGTGCTGGGGGTGGCAATGGTGGAGGAGCCGGCCTCAGGAAGAAAGCATCCTCCTCGCTCTCGTCCTCGACGACGACCGCGGCAACCTCGTTCGTCGGCGGAGCTTCCGTTTGCGATATCGACGATATCACGCTCGGTGGAAAGCTCCGAGACTCCGGACCCGTTACCGATCTCTCGCGCGGTCTTTGTCGCGTCAGTGTCTAAAAAAAAGAAAAGAAAAGAAATTGAAAAAAAAATTATACATCCACGAGTTTTCACATCGTCAAAGTGATTTTTTTTTTAGTAAACATCGAGCTCTCTCGTTAATTTTTCGATTGCCAATTTGCTTTTTAAAACACGCTATAAGAGAAAACCAACCAAAAATGCTGGCTCGTTGTCGCTGAGTAAAATTACTCGAGGAAAGGGCGACGCGTATAATAACGATCCCCCGGAGACATTTGCTATTTCGTGGGGGGGGGGGGGGGGGGGGGGGGAAGCCCAAGGATGAAGAGAGGCCGTGCGAATTTCTCGAGAAAAGCGAAGCAATTCGAAGGGAGTTATTTCGCAGGAAACCGGCGTGGTGTGGGAGGGGCGGGGGGGGGGGGGGGGCTAACTTGGGAACTTTCTGCGTCTCGCGAGGTTCACGTTATATAAGCTCTCGGTTTTGCTTCGTTGTTGCACTTAGTTAACTCATCGGAATGGAACGTGGCAGAATAATCAACGCCGTTTTCCAACCCCTATACAGCTCTCACAGCATAAAGCTTTCGCTCTCCATGCACACACACATATATATATGACAGCTTTAGTGTAATTAGTACATGAAATTTAGGGTAGGTATCCCTTGCGAAAAAAAATACTGAGAATTCTTAGCGATTCGATGAATCGGCAGGGGGGGGAGAAAAAAAATAAAAGAACCGAAATGTGTTTGGAAATTTCACTTCGCGTTGCCCGTTCCTTTCGTTTTTTTTTTTTTTTCTATCTGAGAAAAGCTTCGATAGGAAGGACGAAATTATGAGCAATTTGCAAATTTCTAATTCGAAGGATAAAAAAAAAAAAACATTATTAACAATGCGATGCTTACGATTAATTGCAATTCAATTTTAATCATACAATCGCTCAAAAAAATCTTTGAAATAAAAGTCCTACGAATGAGAATGTTTCGGAAAACATTTGACACTCGTACAGGCATGTGTGCGAGATTGAATGGAGCTTAAAATTCGTGCAATCAACGAGAAACTCGAGTAATCGTTTGCTTTTTGTCAATCCACACGCTGTCTCCTCTCTCTTTGTTCTCGCTTTCGTTCCCCCTTTTTTTCTTCCTTTTTGTTTTTGTTCGACGATAAAACATCGAGAATGACGAGAGCAAACGAACGCACACACACACACATACAGACATGAAAAATCGTACCACCAGAGAGGAAACACGATTTTTCGGTTAAAAGTTCTGTTATCCGTCCGCAAATCGGATTTCGATCAACGCGAGAACTTCTCGCGAGAGTCCGCGTTTGACCCAAACATGCTTTTCATTACACGGAGAACGAAGGAAAACCAAAATTTTAACGAGGAATTTACGATATTCGATTGACCCTGCGGAGCAATCAAAGTTATAAAACAAAAAGAGGGAAAAAAAAATCTTTAAATTTGATCAAAGAATATTCTGCAGTCAATTTTTTTTTTTGTTAAAAATATTCAGACGCATTTTCAACGAAGTGAAACAAAGCGAACGAATTATTTTTCCTCGGAAAATTCGTATTATATTGTCAATTGAAGAACGATTATTTAGCCGAAAAAAAAAAAAACAATTTCCTCTGGCAATAATCGTTGTACCTAATCCACAACGAGTCATGTATCTGGTATAGACCATTGGAAATGAGCTAAACTCCTCGACGGTATTATATTATAGGGGTGCGAAATGAGCGACGTGAATCAATGTGCCGAATTAGGCGTCGTCATTACCGCAGCCCTAATGGGCAACAGCTTTACAAATGCGTTTCATTTACTTTGCGGTGTATCCCCCACGCTGCTAACGAGAACGTGTCAACGATCCTCGAGGTGGCAGCTTTTTTTTCCAGGAGTTTTCAGCTTTTTCGGGGGATGAAACAACGTTGTGTACACACACACACACAGTCATGTACATCATGTAATACATTTAATGCTGTCATTTTTTTTCTCCCTTAATTCCCACCTGACTCTTCCGTCGAAAAGCCTCTTTGTTTATCCATCCCCCATATAATGATGAATAAAGTTCCACGCGCGTGATGTGAAATACAGAACGAAGAAAACCTCGGAAAAATAACACATTTTTTTTCGGACAATTAGGGGAGAAAAAAAAATGAAAGTACTTATAAAAGGATGAAAAAACAAAAATAAATGGGATTGAAAAGAAAACAAAAATCGTTTTAATGGGAAATATTTAAACAAAAATTGAAATATAAAGAGCGCGGATTTGCTAAAAGATTGAGCAAGAGAGGAACGAGAAAAAAAATTTGTTTAAATAAAATTGAATTCTTTTCATTGAAAGTTGAGAAATGAAGGTCAAATTGCTGAATGAAAAAAAAAAAAAAAAAAAAAAAAAAACAAAGTAAAAACATTAGTTCTGGTAAAGGAAAGAGTTCTGGTTGAAAAGAGGATTAATCTCTCGTATAGGAACAGGCCAAACGAGAGAATCTGGTCTTTATACGTACACATATATGTCTTATCGATGCTCTTCGTGAAAATGAATATTCCCATAACGTTAGAGCGAACGATATGCGGTAATGCAACAGATGCCCCTCGGTTGGTGCGGGTGTATATATATATAACGATCGAGACTGAAAAAGCCAGAGAAACCCTGGGCTCACGGTTCACGACCATTTTCGATATTATATCTTGGTTGCATTATCGATTTCTTTCTCGTTTATGTTGTATACATATATATATATATATATATATATATATATATATATCTACACAAATATGTAAAATTGTTCGGCCAACCATAAGAGCTTGAACACGACGTTCAAATAATTTCTCTCCTCCCGCCAAAACTAATATACGCTGTAATCCCCCATCTCGTTTATTTGATTTTATCTTCCTTCTCGTATACCTTTCGACAACGAGTTATATATTTTTTTTCCCATTCACGATTATCTCTTCATTCTGCAGAACGAAATCTTGGAGAGAAAAAAAAAATTATACATCCTATCGGGATCTTCGATATTGGATAAAAATAACATCGTTGCCCCCCCCCCCCCCTCCCCCCCCATGTACATGAGAAGATATTATAGAGGAGAAAACTCGATGTCACTGCGCGAGACTTCTCACGGTGTTGCCTCGATATCGTATTAAAATTGAAAAAAAAAAAAATTCTCATGATAAGCTCCTCGGCACGTCTGTGAAATCCGATATATCGACAGAAAAAAAAAGTTTACTTTCCGTACTATTGTTGTGTGACGTTACGTTATTTTTCTTTATTAAAAAAATAATAACAATAAAGCGGGTAAATAAATTTTCCCGATAAGCCTGAAGGACACATGATGAGGATACTTTGAGAGACAAGCGCTCGTTGACGAGCACTCGAATTATTCATAATACGGTTCACAAAGAGCTTAAAGGAATGAGGGGAAGAAAATTTCTTCCTATCTTCTATGCTTATTTTTTTTTTTTTCAACTAAATTTTGCAACAATTTTTTATTTTACTTGACATTTATTTTTCAATTCAGTGTGGTCAATTCACGATTCATAATATTATTTTTGCGATATAAATTAATTGTTCTTAATTGATCAATCGTATTTACGTGCACCGAATTATATTAACTTTTTCTTAAATTGAATAAAATTCTCTTCCTATATCAGAGTTCGCCTAAAACGATGCAATTTTCCGTCTGGAAATGACGCAGTCGCGGCAGCCTTATTCTCCGACCAGTAGTAACATTCCGTATTGGTCAGACATGCCGAGTTAACTCGTGAAATCGATAAATTTCAGATCGAGGAATATATCCCAGGGTTATTTCCGAAAGTCGTAAAGTTGGCGATAAAATTATACTGTCGATCAATTGAATTTACGAGAAAACTCAAAGTGCCCTCGCCATCTGTACAATTACGATTCACACATATATATATTTATATATACATTCAAAATACACCATATAGATTCCTCGACATGACGAGAAGGTGAATTAATTCACGAAATGCTTCGAATTCCTGGGTTTTATGTGTTCTGCCTCGACTGATTAGCAAACGATTTTTCGAGGGAGCAAACGCTGCTAGAATTTACCGCAATCACAAAATTCCTTTCTCTCAATCTCTTCTCACGCGAACCTTTTCTATTCGCCATTAACCTTTGGAATTTATGTTTAATAATTTTCATTATCCATAAACTATTATAAATTATTTCGTCGGAAACTTTTTTTTTTTGGTCCAAGAGTAAACTTGAAAAAGAAAAAAAATGTTAAAGTTACAAGTTAAATCAAAGATGCATTGCTGTAGTTTCAAATGTGCGTAACGATTATTCGATAAAATGAAATTTCACACTACGCCGGAATGAAGGAAAATCGTCAAAAATTCTTGAGATTAATTTCTGAGGTCAAGAAGTTAATTATCTTCAAGTCAAACATCGGAATTTCTCTATTATACCTATATTGTTTGATTCCGTGTCTATCGAAATTGATATTAAACTATAGATTGTTCGATACTATAACGATAGAGGCCTTTCAACATATCCATATACCCATTGCACGAGATTAACACACGTTTTCATGCAGTCTGTGCATAATACACGTGTAGAGTACGTGTTATCTCGATGTATGGTGCACAGGTCGATATCCCCACTTGTCGATACGTAGATATACAATGCATATATATATATATAATTCACAAAGGTATGACGTGTATATACCAATTTCAATGCTACACATGCACATGGGGCATTCCTTATCAATCAGGGAAACTTTCTGAATTCCACAACAATTTCCTTTAATCAAAAGCTATAACAGATAAAAATAGAAAAAAAAAAAAATTGTTTTTCCACAATCACAAAAATTCTTCTCCCCTTTTTCCAAGCCGCGTTTTCGGGGCTCTTAAGTGGTCGAATTCATCGACACTTGTAGTAAAAAACAAATATTCATATAGCCGGCCTTCGTACATAACCGATTTTCCGTCGGAATAACGTTTGCCCAATGACAAATTTTTCAAATCACCGTTATTCCATTGAATCAAAATGTACCACAGACGTTTCCTCGAATTCGAAGAGTCGTCAGTTTGCTATGAAATTTCCTGTGTCACCACACGTAAAGTATGTTCGGGGGAATATTATATAAATATATGTATGCGTATGTGTGTAAATGTGTATGTGCACGTTTTACGATGGTACATGGTGTACATATATATGCAGAATTCCATAGCTGATCTTGCTTCACATATACAGAACCGGTCGGGCTCTCGGTACTAGTACTAACCGCATCATTGCTGCGACGGAGTGGCAAGAAGGAGGGAACCGGTTATGACGGAAACGATTTATGGGCTTTCAAGTCCACGCGTAGTGCATTTTCGTCTCTCTCTCTCTCTCTCTATCTCTCAGTCTGTATACCCACGCGCATGGGAGGGCTTTGGACTTTTCGATACTATTATAGTAGCAGATTTGGTGGTAATATGGACCAGGTTATAAAATTCGACTATATACTTGTGTGTTTAGCACCGATTTTTCTGGACTCGATTTTCAATTAATATCGACGTTGCCATGGCCAATTATTTACTCGACTCGATTATTCTGATCGTTAAAAATTATTGCTTTGTCAAGCATTTTTCTACAAAATTGGTGTTTTTTTTTTTTTATTAAATCGAAGCATCAGAGCCTGAACCTCTTGGCTCGGATATATTCTTGTTCTCCCTTTAATGAAATTTTCGCGATTTACTCGAATTTCTTCTTCGTAATTTTGCCTCACACTTTTTTGTACCCTCTTGCTTATGCCTGGGGCAAGTATTATCTTTCGTTGTGTGAGAGAAAGAGAGAGAGAGCAAGGCACACACAGCTCCGCATAATACCAATATCGTCGATTAATTGTTTTAGTGTCCCGTAAAACCGTACACCACGCCAGCTGGATCTTAGATTACACTTCAAGACCCCTTATCGTATGTAAATTCAGTCGTATATAGCCATCTCCTTCTTTACGACCCCTTTCCTTACCACCCCGATACTTTCTCCGTCTCGTCGTCATTCACCTGTCCCTGTGTGTCGACTGCAACGCGTTTTACGACGTTTTTATATTCACATAAATGGATACACATCGTGGAGAAAGAAATATTGTTATTTTACAAAACTCGTATCTCAAAATCTACATCACAAGGGCCAACGTTCGAAGGATCTGCTTTTTTTTATCACGTAGAATTGAATGAAGTTTTGGTAACGAAATTACTGGAATTCAGACAAAAGCAAAGGTGCATTCAGCTCATTGCAAAAAGTTGCAAGGTCTAAAAGTTTTTTTTTTGCCACTTTTGCCGTTTTTTCGAGTGCCAAAATTTGTTCTTCATTCGATTCTCGCATGTACATGGGAGTATGTGCACATAAGTATGTACTACCTGCAAATTAAATCTGATACGTAACGTATTCGAGGCTGAATCGGAAATTTTTCATCAACTCGATCATAGCGCGAAAAGTTTTTTTTTGTTTCCTACTTTTTTTTTCGATCCCCCAGGGGCAGCGACGCACCCGTGTACAATTACTCCGAGCCCTTCGGGGTGTACACGGTAACAGCGGTATTCACTTAGAATTATGGGTTTCGGCTTGATTGCACGTCTGCTGGAAAATTTACGCAGTTATATCGATTCTCGCAACTCTTCTCACACGCTCACACTTGAGGTAAATAATTAGTCCGAAAAATCCCATTTGTCCTAGCGGCACATATATGCTCTTTCTCTCTCTCTCTCTCTCTCTCTCTCTCTCTCTCTCTCTCTCTTCTCCAATCCCTCCCAAGGACTCGAAGATCGGTCGAGCCAATTTACGACTGAGTAGCGAATTTAATTGGCGATAATGAAATTTCCATTGGTTAAAAGGCCAAAAAAGTGCCAATTATGAAATTTTATTTTCTAATATCTAGATGGAAATACCAATGAATTATTAATAATAAATAATAAAAAATAATTACACGTAAAAATTTTAGATTATTCAATGAACGGTTAATGATAACATAACGTTCAAATTTATTAAGGCGTTTTTCTTTTAATTTTCTTCGCTCCCAAGGGAAATTTTTATTAAAATAAAAACGTTCTATAAACGTAATTTAATAATATTTCATATATTTACGTTATCGTTGACGCTGGCAAGGTTGCTAGCGAGCAGCTTTCTGCCAATACAGCTTTTTTTTTTTATTTAACACGGGATATATTTTTTTATTTTCATCGATATTCAATATCCATTGTTTCTCATCGCGATAATGGCTCGAGCTCCGGATTATTGGATTATCGAGTATTTTTTTTTTTCTACCCGCCTCTGTACTGTACTGTTTATCCCAGTGTACTGATAATTTCTCTGAATAGATTCATCCTTCAATGACAGAGCTGAGAATCCGATCGTTTGTTTTTATTACATGCCGATTCGTTAATCCCGATAAAACAAAATGAAAATAATTAATCAGCGAGATTTTCTCGCGAAATCCAATCAGACAATGAAAAAGTCAGATCTCTCTTGGCATATCGATTTTTTTTTTCCATCGTCCTAATTGAATTTAACTCAACTTTTGATGAATTATTTTTGAAAAATTGCTCTCAACGATTGACAAGAGCCCGTCCATATTGGTTGGTTAATTAATTCGTTTTTAATTTTCCACCATATAATTACGAGCTGGAAGGAAATTTAATCTTTCGAATATATCAAAAAAAGAACCCCCGATGTATAAAAGTTGAATAATACAACGTCGGCCGAAAAAGAAAAAAAAAAACGTTTGATTTGTTTAATAATTAAAAAAGTAACCGAGTTACACTCGGCCATTCATCTCCGTTCGGAGAGACACAGAGCGGCTAAATTGTCCGAGGGAAAACTCGTGGGAAATCGCGATAGGGTAAAAAAAAGGAAAAATGAAAAAGTTTTCGTCGAAATGAGAATCAAAACTCTGGGCCGGAGTTTATATATATGATTATATATATATAAGTTCGCGATGGCCCTTGCAGCTAAGTATACTCTCGTATATTGTCATATCTGTCATATTGTTATATTGTCATCTGTCATATTGTCGTATATTCATGGACAACATACGCGTTTATTTACCCCTTTCGTTTCGTACCACTCTTTCGGTATAATATCGGGAAAACTCCACTCGAGACGCTTATATATAATATACAGTACTACATGGGTATGGGGCATTCTCGAAAAATTAACATAGTCATAAACGTAATTAAATTTTTTTTCCACAGCTTCCTCCATATGGATAGTTTTGCCATAGTGGCAATCGAAATTCGAGATTATTGTGATACACAAAAATGTGGAAGTTAAAAAATGACATTTGGAAAAAATTCCGAAAAAAAATCTATTTTACTATTGTATAGATTTTTTTTTTCAAGGTTTAGCGATTCGAGGATAACGATCGAATCTTTTTTTGTTTGTTATTGAACCCAAAAAAAATCGAGTTGAAAAAAAGGAAAATTCTGAGGGCCTTGTCGATTTTCCCTGGTTTACCCTTTGCATATTTGTGCAGTTCACAAATGTGTAAAGCTTTAATATGCTTTATATATCGTATACGATTAATCTCGTGCATCCGTTTCCGTCTGGAGAGAAAAATTTATGCAGAGGTGAACGCAGCACAAGAAATAACGAGACGATGAACTCCCTCTCTATCTCTCTCTTGGGGTTAATGAGCCACACAAAGAAGTTTTAATGTTTCCTTTTTTTCGTATAAAAATCTTTTGGCTCTTGTCACTTTTACTCAAAGTCGCGTTAGTGATTAATAATAGCACAAACGAACCGGCTAATGTTTCCATTTTAATTTTCCATCATAATCGTCATTCACACTCTCATTTTTACGTGGAATTCGTTGTACAATGGCAAAGCGAATAATAAAATAAATAATTATATCGGCAAATACGATTATCATCATCATTCGTAGCGACTGATTATGAGCCCCCCCGCGGGTCGAGTATCGGAGAACTTGAGAAAAAGTAAAAAAAAAAACAGAATCTATCGAGGTATTATACATTTTATCTCGGATAATACTTATTCCGTGGCAAAAGCCATATAAGACCAGGAATTTCTCTGCGCATACAACGGGGAATAATTTCGCGTCATTGCCCACGCGGGTCGTAACAAGTCGCTTCATAACGAGCATTATACGCCGTCGTTCGCTGCAGCTCTCGGGTTATCTTAATGAAACGTCGGTTGGCTCCGTTGCTCGTTCCCTCGCTGCCACTCTGCCACATGACTCACGATCGTGCGAGTGATCGTATAAAGTCTGCCCCCCCCCCCCCACCAGTGACCTGGCCCTCCGAGGTGGAATATCGATTGACAAGAGATACAGTCATTGGCAGGTCAAATTTCACGTAAAATTTAACGTTTTTTCGCCACTTTCCCCGTGCCCACGTGAAAATGCTATATGCAGTAGCGGGGGACGTTGAGAAATTGGAAAGGGAGGGCGTAAAAAGAAAAGGGCTTTAAAAATACAAAAGGGGCAAACATTTTCGTAGTAGACCAATAAAAATATCATTATTTTGCAAGATACTTTGTTTAAACAATGGATAAATAAATAATTCGAATAAACGAAGTAGGGGAATGAAAATAAATATTTTTGTCAATTGGTAACGAGAATTTCATAACCTCTGCTTTGACACGTGGATGAATTGAATTTTAATCTGACAATTTTTTCATTTCGTGTCTTTGCATGTTGATTCGTGTATAATGTACACGTTACGAAGAGCTTGGCCAGTCACTGGATCGGTGGTTAATGATTGTAGAGTTAGGTAATCGATTGGTTCCCTCGTGTCTCACGTTCTACCTCGTCGATCCCTTGAATATTCATATTTTCATTATTGGCCAGGGCTTTATGCGGGCCAATTCATCCACATCGAGCATTCTCGTCTTCCATCATTCTCTCTCTCTGCTCTCTCTCTCTCGTCTCTCGTATACATTTTCTCGTTGCTCGCTATCTCTGATACAGGCTCTATAGGAACGTGTCATTTGGGACCCAAAAGCGTTCTCATCGTTAATGACGATGACGTCCTTAATTATGATTGGGACGCGAGCGACAGGCCAGCACTCTCTACTCCAGCATCCCTCTGTCTTTCTCTCTCTCTCTCTCTCTCTCTCTCTCTTTCTCTCTTCTGCAATATCTCTATTGCTCTTTGTGTACGCGTATACGATCACATTGAAACGGATCGGATTTACCATGCGTATAGCATCACGATTATACTATGTCGTGAATCCGCCCCGGAGCAGAGTAAAACGGAAGTACCCGATAATCATGCACGAGGAAAATTTGCCGGGAATTTGCCACTAGCGTTATCATGTACGATTATTATATTTGCCTGGATAATGCGATAGGTGACTATAAATATTACTATCTGACAAAGGAAGCTTTGTGTTCACTCGAAAAAATCCAATATCAATGTCCAGTGATGACGTTCCCAAAAATCCTAGTCGTTACAATTTTATGTAAATTTCAATTTATTTATTCTGAAATGTCGGTCATGCGAGCACAATTCGTGCAATATTTTCGATCTTCGACCAAAGCTTTATGAACCTATAGACCAACATCGAAGAACGTTCCCAATTGAGCTTGTGGAAGATCGATAGAGGCACTGGAAATTTATGGTTTTTTTCCCCCCCGAAAAATTGATGAGATTTATTTTTAATTTTTAGCCTTTTTTCTTGGCATCAACGAAAATTTCGGACATAAAAATGGCCGCAACCCCTCTGGTCTTGACTGCAAATCGAATTTTGCACTTTTGACGTTTAGTTACATCGGCAATTTCGTCTTTATCAACGTTTGCGCTACAACTTCCTGATACGAGAGTATCAAAGAGGATTTCCAACTTTCTCGTGATACGAGTATTTGAACATGACTATATATATATATATATATATATATATATATATGTATATATATTTGCCCTAGCTTCATGCGGTATGAGAAGCTTTATTAGTCAAGCTCTGGCTGCAAACTCCACGACGACGAAACTGAAAACGGGTGTACAATATATATTTGAATATACACGTTGAATCGAGAGTGTACAGAGAAGGAACCCGTTAGTGGTGCAAACTTGCGTATGAACCACCGGGACATTCGATGTGTTTACTGCCACATGAAATACGAAAAATCAATCGAGGTCGTCAATTGAACGTTCGAAAATCACACGTATAGTCAAATTTTCAGTTAATTATTCAGAGAGGGAGAGGAAATGGAAGCAATTACCGCGAATGAAGTGTCAGATTTTCAAGAACCATTTATATAATTATCCATCGACGTAAAGCCGTTGGAATGAAAAAAATAAAAAAAAAAACTGCTTGACCTGCCACAATCGAATGAACATTTTAAAACCTTAGCTGCTCGATGACACTCCATAGAAAGGGCATTGCAGGAAAAGCGGTAAATATTTAATACATACTATATCGATTGATGAAAGTCAGAAAGCGATTGTTTAACGAGTAAAATTATGTGACATACGCCCTTTTGAATTTTATCGGTCGCTTATAGAGAGTAACATGGGACGAGAGGTCGCGGAGAGGGACTTCAATAGGAAGCTCTCACCGGGAATCAATTTCCTCCTCTGTCCCAAGCGAAATTGGGCCATCGTGCGCAAATGAATTTATTTTGAAACTCGCTCGGGCATGGATTCTCTTCATGCTCGCGAGAAAACAATAAACTCGTTAATATAATGCAGGCAGATAGAGAGAATGTGTGTGTGTGTGTGTGTGTGTGTGAGAGAGAGAGAGAGACAGAGCTTGCCCTGATGGTCTTCGTATCGGGTGAAATTTGTCTTGAATTATTTTCAAGAGAATTCTCATCATCTTTAGTGATCTTTAGTGAGAAGACCAGCAAAATTTTAACGGCTCATGGCGTCGCGAAGAATTTCAATCGATCGTGGTCAAATTTGGCACACAATCAGAGTATAACGAGCTTTTATCGTTTTCTGCAATTCTCGTGAAAATTCCTCGAGCTTTGCAAGTTTCAGAGAATTTTAAACTTTCCGAAATATTTCGGCAATCCGTTCAACTTTCTGCTGAATTTTCAGCTATCGAGCCAAATATTTTTGGACAATCAGGCTCGTAGAATGGAATTTTTGCGGTATTGAATTTGTCAAAAATCAATAATGAGGTTAAGAATTTATGATATTTCGAAGTTTATCGAAAATTCGATCCATACAGCTTCATACAGCTTGAAAAAACTTTGAGCTATCGTAATGAAACTTTGCGCACAGCTGGAGTGAGGGTAGAAATTTTTTATGGCGTGCCTGATCAGGGTCAGGCCGTGATCAGGGGTTAAAACGGGCAACCTTATTCAGGCAATACTGATATGACCCTTATCAGGCTTGGCCTCAATAAGGCCGTAGTGGAGCAAACCCTAGTGAGGCCCTGCTCTGGCTTACCTTAATAAGGCCATATTAGAGCTCACCCTAGTAATGCCCTGTTCCGGTTTACCTTAATAAGGCCATACTAGAGCGTACCCTGGTAAGGCCCTACCAGCTATCGACCTAACGAGGCCCTGTGTAGCTTATGCTAGCAAGGCCCCACTCGCGCTCGTCTAGATAAGGCCCTACTCAGGCATGCCATGATGAGGCCCTATAAAGGTTCGCCCTAACGCAACTGACTCGAGCTAACCCTAAAATGGCGCTGTTAGGGCTGACCCTAATAAAGTCCGATATAATATATGAGGTGCAATAAAAAGGCTCATCCTGTGTGGAAAATAGTCTCACAAGCCCATGTAACAATTTTCATATGGATCTTGAGAAATGTAATTGTTAACTAAAGTGCACTATGTATATAATTGATTGCACGACTATTATATTTTTTTTACACCATCCTGTTCTGTGCAAACTTTCAATATTCCACGCATGAATTTTATAATTTCAATGCTTGTAGTTCTTATAAAACCCATTTGTTAATTAATAATTAAATAATTTATTTTTGATCAGTGAAAAATTCTCGAATATTTCTGGACGGATACTTTAGGAAAGGAAAATATGGAAAATACGAAATTTTTTTTTTTACGAGTCTTCATTACATATATGAGGTAGCCTTACATTTAGAAGTGAAGACAAAATGGTCAAAATCGTAAAGTAAGTGCACATTTAGATTTCTAAAATATTTCACAATTTGGATTATTGGATATAGATAATCAATGAATTGCGGTTCACTGTCATACGTCAATTTCCAATACATGTTTATACTTTTGCTAGGTTAGGTTTGGTCGCACCGTGAAATTATTGACGTTACAATTTTTTTTTTTTTTGCATTTCAATGAGAACAACAAGAGTTATGAATCTACAAAATTTGTAAAGTTTCTTGAAAAGTGTTACATAACTTGTGTCAATTTAAACTTGTGCTTGCTTCGTTCAAAACATCTCAAACTTTTAATATTTTATTCGCAAATAAAAATTAATATTGCCGATAATAATTATTATTCCAGGATTAATTATTTACAAAATTTACTTTATTGTTCCTTTTTTAAATTCGAACTGTCTCCAATTTCAATGCTCAATGATTTTTTTTCCACATCAAGAATATCCTGCACGATTCTCGAGAGGATCAATCGTGCGATGAATATTTGCATTTCTTTCTTTTAAAAATCTCCGGTAGGTCTCTGTTTCAATCACGATATCAATTATATTAATCCTGTGGTTAAACACAATTCGATTTTATGTATACGTATATGCGTATGTATTCTGTGTATGTGTAAATTTGTATTTCATTAAATGAGATATTTCTCACACCTGGCTATAACGAAAAGGCAAACTCGCGAGTTTCGATGAAATAAAAAAAAAAAAAACAATAATAATAAAATTGTAAAAAAAAATACTCCGACTAATCGAATCACGTGCCCGGATTAACTTGGCCGAGATTTAACCACGTATTTTATATACATCTCCCGTTTCACTCTCTCGCCCCGTTTCGCTTCGCAGTGATCGCATTAGTCGATTTTACATTTTGGCCACAATCAGAATTCATCGAATGGAAAACCATATTTTCGACGTGGAAAGAATGTAAAAAAAAAAAGAGTATGGATCGAAAGTACGATCGTTGTCGAAAAAAAAATGACGCAAAAATATTAAGCACCATCATTGCGCGTAATTAAATATTCAAGAGAGATATTAACAGCCACTTTGCCAATGTTGCGAGGCATGATTGGCATTTTCCGTAAAGCCGAGATCAAAAAGAATCATTGAAACGTATAAATCCACCATTTTTGATTTTTGTTTTTTTTTTTTTACATTTACGAGCAAAGGCTTCTCGAAGCCGAGATATAATTTAAATGATGCACAATTGGAAATTACTCTGTGGCAATAATTATAAAAAAAAACTCTCTTCGAGTCATCAATCATTAATCAATTATATAATTTATAATAAATTATAAAAGAAAGGGATCAAAGAATGCTGTTTCCAAAATAACGAGCGATGGCCATCACTGTTCGATGTGAATTCTGTCAAGTTTCACAATATCACGGAAAAACGTCACGAGAAATTGTCGATAAAGTATTGGGACGGGATTATGGAAAACCTCGGTTAAAAAAAAAAACTCTCCGCGTACCGAAAAACGTCGGAATAACTTGTCACTGAGCCTGATTGACGCGAAGAAGCGAACGTGAAACGTTCGCGAAACTTTACCATCGGTCTATATATCGACGCCACACACTAAGTAGGTCTACCCAAGTGTTTTGCACAGGTTGATGCAACACTTCGCGATGAAATACTCTAATCCTCAGTACTGCTCTCAGAATAACCGTGAAGAGAACTGAAATGTAATAAAACTATATTTATGGAGTTGGTACATTTACAAAATGTATAAAAATCAAATTTTTTATCATTTGAAGACTCGAACGAGTGTGAGACAATGAAATTTCGATGGATCCATGATTTTTCAATGTATTCCTTTTCGCAAATTACATTTATGCGTAGAAATGAGGCTTGGAACGAATGAGAAAGACGGGCGGCTTACGAGAGTTTGGGCGGTATAATTCTCTTGCGAGAAAGTTTTCACCCGGCGCCACCTGACGGATTTTTTGCGAACTAATGATTTTTCGGTCGCAGTGGCAATATCACGCGCATACACGTGTGTATGTGTGTATGTGAACATTGAGGTGATATTCTTAAATATGTAATGTAATATTCGACACTTCGCAATTAACGTCAATCTGTTCAATTAACCCTAGATTCGTGCTTGCGGAAATTCATACCGGAGGGATCCTTCGGTGGACTACTACTCTGCTATAGCCTCAGGGCTAATATATCTTCGGGATGGTGTCCCGGTCACACTCTAAACGGCGAGAAGTTTTCGTGTGTGTGCCAGGCACTAATTTGAAATGCAACTTTGCACCGAGAGAGAGAGAGAGAGAGAGAGAGAGAGAGCGCGAAGACACTATGCGATATCCGTATATATGCATAGACATTTGGCATACCCGCACTTCTACAGATCGATTAGTTCGTTGGCCAAAGTTTTGATTTGTTAACACGGTAAAACGGTCGGACGAATTTTCCCGAAAAGCTCGTCACTCCCGCTCTCTCGTCGTTACTCGTTCAATATTAACTTTGCTAACGAGGAGATCCGGCCTATATATAGTAACATGGTATTACATATGGCATGTAAATTGTATGTATGCAGAGAGACTTACCTCAACCATGTAATGAAGACCCGACAACGTCATACGAGCCACCGAGTCTTTCCTTCTCACTGGTTGCTGCCATCTTCTCAACGTCACACCCTGAAAAAAATTGGAAAAAAAATCCAAAGTTGTGTAAAGAATATCAAATTAACTTTTTGGGCGCACTGTTCAAATTTATCACTCTTTTGGATTTACTTTACAAACTTCCTTCTGTGCAATTGCATGTCTTTAATTTCTTTGATTTTTTTTTTGTGACACACATTCAAAGAGGATGTTTTTATTTTCAATTCGCTGGTTCAATGCGACATAGTCACCGCAACGTGAGAGTTCTTACCTCCGGTATTTCCGTGGAATCCGGTACGTCCCTCGTAATATCGGGATCCGGTGGCTTATACTCGGGTAGTAGGGCTCCGTACTTTCTCGAAGCCATTCGCCTGCGGCGATCGAGCCATCGTTGCTTCTCAAGAACCTCCGATTCCTCGTCGACCCCGAAGAAAGTTGCTGTCTCCCGTTTTATGTAACTAACGGGAAAAGACAATTTTTTTTTTCCTTGCAATTATATCGTCCGAACTCGTCGAATGTAAAAAAAAGCCCAATTGAAAATAATTTTCTTCACTCGGGATGAAACAAAATTTCGGGAATTTTTCCACAGAACTGGAATTCTGTACTTAATATACCTCGTGAGATGTTTCAAGAATTTGGGAATTCCCGAGGGAGCTGGTAAAACGCATGAGAGGTGAACTGTCCGTGGAATGTTCTGAAGTACAAAATATCCCGGATATATCGCATCATGTAAATTCGAAAAGAAAAAAATCTGGTAGCTCGATGTACCATGATATTGAGATTAATTTGCCGATTTATTTTGCAGAATTTAAATATTAAATTCAATGTTAATGCAATTTATTATCAAATTGACGGAAATTAATTTTTAAAAGACTGACCATTATTTTTATCGACGTTTTACATTGTTGCTTTTTACCTTTATTGTTTTTTTTTTTTTTTCATATTTACTATAAACGATTTCAATTTTTAAAAAATATTTTTTTTTTTCGTAAAATTAGTTGATAAAGAGGTTTAAAAATGTTTACCCTGTCAATAGGCACTATTTACTTTCTTCGCAAAATACGAATTGAACAAAAAATTGTTTTCAGCAATTAATTCGTGATACAAAATTTTTTTTCCATTAAACAGAAATCTAAAAAAAAAAATGACAACCCAAAACAATGTGTCACCTGAGCTAAATGATTTTAAAAAATTTTCTTCTTTAATGAAATTTTTATTCAAGGCTTCACTGAACCAGTAATAAAATTTCAAAAAGTTTAGTTTTTCACTCATCAAAGGTGAAGCTTTCGGTGATTTTTTTCAGAATATTCTTTCCGCAGTAATGATAATAAATTATAAATAATATAAAAATCTCACTTTCGAAGTGCTTCGGTACGACTCATGTTTCTTCGTAATCTCGGCCTCTGGGTAGTCACCGCGTTCGTGCTGCTCGTGCTGATTGATTGCTGAACAGCGGGCCTGGGTCCCGCCGGTGCCGAAACGCTTCTCGTAATATTGGGACCGTTGTTACTGACCCCGGGGCCGGTATTCGACGAACCAATGATCACCGACGAGGTCGGAATTGTGGAAGTTGATTTTTCCGATTTTCCAATTTCGCCAACAACCGCGTACATACCGATGCTCTGGGTACTCTCGCCATCTGTACCTGACGACGATACCGTCGATGTACCGGTCGTTCCCGAGCTCGGTGACGGTTGCCTGCAACATGACAATTAACAAACAATTTTTAATTTATTCATGAAGGATAATTGCATTTCAAAAAAACTATAATTCATATTTATTGGGAAGATAAAACTTTTTACACTGATTAAACTAGAAAGATTGAGAGAAATAGATTAGGGAAGTTGGGGAAATATTTTTTTACGACTTTATTATTAACAATTGGACTGGCATGGTTATTGGCTCTCTAGGATTTCCTTTACAATTTCATGGAACTTCTATCGCGTTTTCTACTCTTATTTTCTACATTATTCTGAAGCTCGAGGGTACAGCGATCTAAAAATTCGCGTGGACTCCGTTGATCCGGAGTTTCGATAATACGATGGGGATTTCTAACTATATCGCCCTTTCTGTTTCGCGTTTTTTTCAATCCTATCTGGGGGACTCATCTATTCATGACTGCCTCTAGTTTCCTCGTGTTTTGCGCCAGAAACCAGCCCAGTCTTCCGCAGGTTGAAAACTCTGGACGAGAGACCACCATCATGAATTCATCAATGACTCATTCGATTGAATCAAACGGTGAAAGCTTTTTTCAGGTCAAAAAAGTAGATTGATAGTTGAATATTGATTAATAATCGTCGCACATACCCAACCCCGATCTTATTTTCTCTCCCTTTAGTTGTCTATAGACTCGTGCGAAGCATAATTAAAGCCGAGGGGATGTTTAGCCTCATCTCAACAAACCAACATTCATCTCATTACGAATACCCCACTCCACGACCTCTGTAACGCCATTGCTAGCATATGTTGCGACAAACTGGAAAGGTAGCCAAGTGGATAACTTTGTCTTTAAATTACAATACAATGTCTAACATATATCTCGTTGAAAATCTTCCGTCATCCGTGAAATTTTGCTTGGAACATTGAGAATCCGTGAAAGGCCACGATATCTCGCTTCGCACCGATGTCAAAACCAAGCCACACGCACTATAGCCTCGCATACTCGAGTGCCTCTTCACTTTACCGTTGCTCTCATTTCTAATTGTATAATTGATAAATGCATGCGTATATTTAATTAAACGTTTCACATGTGGCTTTATACGCACTTCCACCTGGAATCTCTCTAATATCCCGTAGCATAGATGGAATTTCAGATTTGCAATTCTACCCGAGACTTCGTTATCCAATAAAATTTCTACCAGAATTGTGGTTCACCGAATATAAGCCTGCGAAATTGCAACTTTACTGGAAGACAACTCTGCCAGATATGAGCGTTGCCAAACGTCTCTACCCAATTGCAAGTCAATTGCTAGTCCAATAGCAAGTAGGGAGTTGCCGGTAGACTTCCGGTAGAGATTTTATTGAAGAGAGATTCAGGCACTGCTCGTATCTGGTAGAATTGCTTTCCGGCTTTCACTAACATCTCCATCCAATTAAAAGTCTACCAGGTAACAATTCTTCGGCATAGCTGACGGTAAGTTATCCACAAGTTACCTGGTCTGGTAAAATTTTCGGGTAACTTATCATCAGCCACACCAAAGATTTAACTTTTGTAATTGGTTGGAGAGCAAAGCTTCATTCCAATAGAGGTGTCATTTTGCTCAGGTTCGATAATAGATTCAATTGATTGTTTCCATCGTAATTATATTTCAATGAAACAACGAGAAAGGCAAACAAAATTGTATGGTATACCCCCCCCCCCCACACGAGAATTACGTTTTAACGTAAAATCTTAACGATTGATTAGCAAAGAGTAAAATGGATGTTTGGAGGATTCAAGTTAAACTTTATAACTTGACGTCGGAGACGCTTTCGTGAAAATCGCAAGAATGCGACGAAGAAAGAGATCGATCCGGAGAGAATAATTATTTTCTCCCCCTTAACTCGGTATGTCTGTGTATATGGGGTGCCCAACTGGGGGTATATAGTTAGCCGAAAGTTGAGGTACCGCAAGGTATAATACAGTATAATCACGAGGTAGAGGCGAGGATGGGTTGGTAACGGGGTACTGTCTGGTTAATTGAGTTACTGTCAGACGAAGGGGTCGGAGGTTGGACTGGCCAGACAACCGCACAGTATTTTACCTCTTTTACCATATACTACCGGCTTGAAGGTTTCAACATAGTTCCATTGGTTCTCTCTATTTCTTTCCCCACCTCATTCGTTCTCTCTCTTTTTTTCTATTGCACCCTTCATCCCTCTTTTGCATCCCTTTCTCTGGCTCCCGATACTTTTTTCACTCTCCCTCGTCCATTTCTATTTTTTTCTCAATCTTTCCCCATCATCCTTTCACTTTTTATACTTTTACCTCACCCTTTATCGTCTTATTCTCTCTATATATCTACTCCTATATGCCTCTATCACACCGCATGGTAACGGTTATCAACGTTACGATCAACATTAATGTAATTAAAGTGACAAGCATTGAGCTCGTACACATACTCACGCACACTCATATACATTGACACGTGCATGTGCAATGTATCGAGGCATAAATTTGGACGTCGGGGCTTGCGGGACAGAGGCTGAAAGCTCGGAACGTCAATCTTCGTTCTTGACTGGCGAATTAGAGCCCGATCTCGCCAAACGCAGTATAACACGCGGATATATCGAGCCCATATACACAACCGCTAGATCCTCAAATCATTTGATTAATATCGTCCCCGGAAATACGATGAATTCATGAATATATTTCGTATATCAATAATATTACCTGCTGAATATAATAATCATAATAATAATAATATCCATTCAAAGATAATAATTCGTATAAATTATCTTCAAATATTCGAAAGCAGTTGAAGTTGTAATTCTTCGACGATGATTATTCAACTTGTGAAAAGTGAAAATTAGGGCTTTACTTAAGAAGTAATGCAAAAAAAAAACATTGTACATATATCGTAGCTCTATTGAGACGAAAGGTTATTTATCAAAGTACGAACGATTGCGATGGATGTGGGAATATAAAGAGGAGTCAGCCACTCCCTCGTGAAGCAAGATCATAGTACAGCCAGTGGTAATCACGAGTGTATTTATTATATGTAACGAGTCAAGTGTGTGTGTGTGTGTGTGTCACTCTCCCTTCGCGTGTATCTCCCTTTTACGTTTATTTTTCTCGCTTCGCTCGTTTCTTCCTATACCCGGATGAATTAACCGGGTGAATAGGAATTTTCGATGCTTTCGACAAACCTGCCAATGACTCGTTGCAATTACAGGGTTCCCCGACGATTATCTAGCGAATGCACAGGCTATTTCATCCAACCGAGTTCTCGTCACGCCGACGAGAATTTTTTTTCAACCCCTCATCTTCCTCTCTCTCTCTCTCTCTCTCTCTCTCTCTCTCTCTCTCTCTCTCTCATGTACACGCAAGAACACACTTTTACGAGTTTCTCTTTGCGAAAATGCGAGCAAAGGATTTTGCGCCATCACACGCGGTGCTTAATGACCCGCGAATAACCTTTGGAACACGAACGAGAGATTTTCCTTCTCTTTTTTTCTGCACCCCTGTATCACTTCTCCATGGCCATGCGTGTATAATCTGAGACAGCGACAGAGAGGCAAAAATCGATCGGTCTGTTCAATCGAGTTCTTTTCAATCGTTTTGTTCCTTTCCATCGAGTTCCCTGTCGTACGCAAATTATAGTCTGTTACGGGAAGAAGAGTGAAAAAACAAAATGATCTTCAACAGCTCAAAGTCATGCAAGAATCTGGATTCATTTTTGGAATCAATTTTGCGGTTTTATTTACATTTTTTCAGATTTTTTAATAATAATTTTACTGAATGTTATTCGGAGCATGTCCTATGATTGTATTACCTCGTGAATGTGAAAAAAAAAAAAATCTACGTGGGGAAAACAAAGCGGAGGAAAGCTCTTCTTGACTGAAAGTTTGTTCTCACCCCTTATAATTGATTTTTTTTTCGCACGCTTAAGCAGAATAATTATTGTTCTACGTGAAAATATATGTATTATTATTTTCAAAATGTATGTAAATTTTACAAATATTTTATTTATGTATTATTTATATTTATATTTCCTGGGAAAAAATAGTAATCAAACGATATTATATTATACGACGCGAGAGTGTATAACTGCACAACTGTCAAAATGTGACGGAGACTCTGAACGGAACTTGATCGCGAATCCTTGACCACCAACCGTCCAATCACAAGACGAATAAAAAAACGACAAAAATGGATTCGATTATTTCGATATCTTCGATAAAATCTCGTCACCCATGTTTTACGAGTCCGACGATATTGGTTATAAATAATTAAAAGCTTCATTACCATGGATTAAGCAAGATTTTTCGTAGACATTTAATCGTTTGTACAAGCTACAAGCACTCTCTTGGATCATCGTCTAATCACCGGTAACTAACGTCAACTTTTCGAGAACACTTCTCCCCTGAAACTTTACCTTGCTCGCGCGAGTTTAATATGAACCGACTGGCTAATTGGTTATTAATCATTCCTCGAGGGTTTTGCTCGAAAATTCGACCTGATACACAGATCGAAGGTGGCTTTTTTTTTCAGGAAAAGTAAAAGTTGTTTGTCACGCTCCGAGCTATCAATCACCCATATATGTGCTG
Source organism: Rhorus exstirpatorius (assembly GCA_963564615.1). Lineage (NCBI taxonomy): Eukaryota > Metazoa > Arthropoda > Insecta > Hymenoptera > Ichneumonidae > Rhorus > Rhorus exstirpatorius. Next base: position 11,872,436 of record OY751318.1, read on the forward strand.
TGGTGGTTGACCACTGGGGGATAGGAAAATCCACATTTTTTTTCAGAATTTTATGATGAAAAATGAGATTTTTATTTTCATCTTCGTGATAATCCCAAAAGAAATATGACAAATACAATTTTCTTTTCAGTATTTTCCCAAATGATTCGCTCAAGTCAGAGTAATCTTGCTTCTCTAGGGAGTTATGCGACTTCGATTTCAGCTCATTTTTCTCGTAATCGTTAAAGCTTCGAAACAATGCCTGATCCATGAAGCCGCGATATATTTTATATTTTTTTTTATACGCATTAAAATTTTTTTTTTATTTCTAAAATAGAAATAAAATTCTCGGCCATTCAAAGTGTTCTCAGGTCCGCAAAAACGGAAATATCGAAACGGACAAAGTGGCATTATTCGAGGCTACTTGAAATTTCAACATTCCAGCTTCAAAAAAAAAAAAGTGGAGACAATTTCGTACTCTCATTTTTCAAAATTTTCTTGATCTCGCGGAATTTCCGTCAACGGCTCGTAAATTCAACTTTAAAAGGCAAAATTTTGAAATAATTTTTTCTTTTTACTCCATTCCACGCGATAGTACCACGTATGATACTTAAATACGTTTCGTCAGTGCACGAGACAAAGTATACTTGTGTATCCTGTACGGTCGCATGGGCCCCTGGCATAGCAACCATTAATAATTCCATTGCGAATTCTGACGTGACAAAGGCACGTTCGTGTACGTGATATGTGTGAACGGTCTGCGCACGTAAAACCGGAAGGTGGATGCAAGAGTGTTGGAATGGAAACGCTAGATGGGGTTGTAAGTACTATCCTCTTCCTTTTCCAACCGCGGGGGGGGGGGGGGGGGGGGAGTGAATCGCGCGCCACCAACGACGCAGAGTCATCTCATAAATTTCAATATGCACGCCTCCAGAATCTCACGAGAATCGTGGGTCCAAAAGAGAACGAGAGAGAGAGAGAGAGAGAGAGAGAGAGAGTGAGGAAGCAAAAGGGTTATAGACGCCATCTCATGGAAGTTTTGGCAGTCTCGCGTTCACATATATATTATCTCATCAGGCCTGGCTGGACCAAGCACAGGGAAGATGATACCCAAACGCATCCAGAAACGTTTAATTTCCGGTTAACGAGATCAAGAGAGAGAGAGAGAGAGAGAGAGTTATTCCTCTTCCGATCTTCTCCTCATCATATCGAAGCCCCATATTATGCATAACTTGTACATAAGGTTACGTCATCGGGCAGCTTCAAGAGCGACTACGTCTCCTCCGGTATTCGCTGCTAGAGTTTGTCACCCAAGGGACAACTGAATATACATGTATGTATGCAATATGCATAGTGCATAATTCTAATGTAATACAACATGGATGATGCAAATGTATGGTGCATACACAGTCTGAGGTATACACAGAAAAGCTCAATTTAGCGATAGAAGCTGACTTATACATCCGGATGTATACACAAGCTTCATGGGCGTCAAGTAGGATCCAAAAACCAGTCGAGGAGTGAAACACAAGTGGAATGGGCAACTTCAGACGCTTCGTTCGATTCGAATAAAATTTTTACGTAGGTTTATTTGGCTCTTAAATTATAAAACAAATATAATATTTTATAATAAATTATTTATGCAGGAAAAAACTGTCATACGAAAATTTTCAGCAGTCACTGTCGATGCGAATTTATAATTTTACTTGGAGCCTCCCCTCCCACGCCTTAAAATTGCATAACCATTTTTTTAACGTGATTTTACTCAAATCTGTCGAACACCCACACTTGTCTTTTGAATTCGATGAATTTTTGAAAATTTTATTTCCAAATCCAAATATATAGAAGTTTCATTCATGACTAGTGGTTATGGTCACTTTATGGTCAGACATATTACAAAAAGGCCGATTGAGTTCAATTACATATAAATATCATGTCAGAAGTTACAATTATTGATGAACGTGAATAATTTATCAGCACCTTGAGTGGGGCTTTTGATAAAAAAAAAAGAAATAAAAATAAAAGATATCAAATCCAAATGAATCAGTCATGCTAAAAGACAGCTCGAAATTCTACTTGGAAACCGAGAGATCGTTAGCTGTGAAAATTATTGCGTGTGAAAGCTCAATGTTGAGGGTGCTTTACAACGATACGTATAATATGAGGGTTGTTGTTAAAAGTTTTTGCAACACAATGGGAAAAGAGAGAGAGAGAGAGAGAGAAAATGAGAGGGAAGTATAACAGGATAAATTGAAATATTCTGAAGCACTCGAGCTCGAAAATGTAGTTAACGTTTTGGGGAAACTCGAGATTTATACTGTCCGTTAAACTTTGTCGGATACTTGCCATTATTTCATTCGACGAAATATCCAGCGATCCATATTTTGAGGAAGATAAATTTATATTTCCTTCAACCCTGTAACAACTCGATTCTGCTTGCATCTTAATTGCCATACTTGATCGAAATGTGAAATAATAATTCATTTATGCTGCATATCTCAACGAAACAATTTAATTACATTTATCCCAATAGAGACGATGTTAAATAAATTATTTTTCCAAAGATTTTGACTCTTGGTAGCTTCTCTTGACGTCACTGGGAATTTATTTTCAGATCGCAGAGGATTTGAAATTAAATTTGACTGAATAATCACGAAAATTGATTAAATTTGACAATGTAATAATAATTATGACTGTGACAATCGTCAATTCAGATAATATAATGATTTAATTGAATAATAGAATTGAAAAACCAGAAATGAGCCCGCGACGAACTTTATCGAATTATTCAACGATCTTATGATCGGATAAAGAATTATTTATTCATTGGCAGAGCGATTTGGGAGAGTTGTGAATTTTTCATGGAGTCACGATGTTCGGAATTGATAACTGCCCACGTATTACTCTGAATATAACGAGGCATACGAATACTTTTAGCAGAAAGAAAATAATTCAAGGGATTTTTTTTTTCTTCAAATTCTCACGATGAATAATTGTTCAGAGGTTGCCTTTGTACGAATAATTGGGATTTAATTTTTCATGACTAGCCTGGAATTTTTTTTTTTTTAATCAATTTGAAAAATGTAACTACTTTTTTCTTTCAACTCTACGCTAAAAAATATAGGTCACGGATGAAAAATATTTCTGTTATTCCTTTAGCGAAAAATCAACGTAACAGACTCGACAAAATTATTAAGAAAATTTCATGGAGAGCTGCAACTTTTACGCTGCAATATTGTTTTTCTTTGATCTATTTTTCTTCAGCATGAAAAAAAAATAAAAAAATGTCTGTATCGATGGAAATAATGCGAAATTGCACTGTGGGATTGTAAAGCTGCGCGTTGACGACAGCCTCGAATGTCAGAGGTGAACGAACCCTATAGCTCATATAATATGTGCATCGATTTCTGGCAAACAAAAGGTCGTAAATCACACGATTGAGCGAGTATATATTTCAGTGAGATACGCCTTTTTGCTCGCCAGGACTCGATGTATGTGCGAATATATTTATATGGGTAAGTGCATAGGTATATGACGACACGCGATGACGTCGTAAAAGGATCACAAGGGGGTGAATTTTTCGCGATTTAAGCCTCTCTCTCTCCTCAGTCTTTAGCACAAGCTCTCGGGCGGTAGAAAGTACGAAGCAGCATACTCAAATAGAAAGAGAGAAAATGAGAGAGAGAGAGAGAGAAAGAGAGAGAGAGAAAGAGAGAGAGAGGACTATCGACCCATGACAAAAGAGTGAACGAGGCGTTGATCGGATGAGGCTATCGCCTCCACTTTGCCATTCCCTTGCGGTTCGAGGATAATCCAATCTCATGAATTTCACTCGTTTATCGGATCGTCAATGAATCTCGTTGAAATTTAACGAAAAAAAAAAGAACGATAAAAACAAAATACGAAGATTCAAACGAACAACGACATACGCGAATAAATTTTCATCCTTTTCTCTCTCTCCTTTGTTCTTAATTGCAATCCAACCCTTTATTTCGTTGTAATTTTACTTTTGAATTTTTGCAAAATAATATGTGTTGTGTACTTGTTTTTAAACAATAATTTGTTAAATTGTAATATTCTTGAATAAAGAAACAAAAAAAGTTTTATTATTATGGATTTTTTGTAATTGCATCGCAGTTTTTTTTATCGTATGATTATTTGTTGATCCTAATCCCTTGATACATGAAATGTGTCTCGGATAACAATAACGATGATTTTGTATTGAACACATTGGTATTAGTATATGGATGGTTTGACCGCACAAGAAACATATAAGCTGATTAAACCTTCTCGATGGCAATGTATATATACGATAAACGTATACGCTACGTTAGTCAGCCACTGTATCCCAGAGAGGCCCAACAGTGGCGTTCCATGATAATATTATTAAACTGAAATTTGGTTAACCTCGGTCGACGGTCTCAGTTTCTGGGTGTATTTGAGCATGTGTGTGTGTGTGAGAGAGGGAGAGAGAGAGAGAGAGAGAGGGAGGTGGGGAGGGATGGAAGTTCGAGGTACCCTACGTTTTGTCGTCTGACTCACACAGACCTCGTCTACTTGTATTTTGATTTTACCCCCTCACACACACACACACACACACACACACACACACACACACACACACACACACACACACACACACACACACACACACACACACACACACACACACACACACACACACACACACACACACACACACACACACACACACACACACACACACACACACACACACACACACACACACACACACACACACACACACACACACACACACACACACACACGCACACACACACACACACACACACACACACACACACACACACACACACACACACACACACACACACACACACACACACACACACACATATATATATATTGTATATCGTCGAAATATCTGGAAAACCGATAACTAATAACGTTTCTCACGATACTGTGTCTAGTTATACAGCGCGTTGTTGATAGTCGATGTATAACGAGATCAAGACGATTTCTTCTTTTCAAAAATAAACGTACGCATTAGCCCCAGTAATTTATACAATTTTGGCATAATTCATCCTTTATATTCGTTCAAATTCGTGTATTGAGATTCCCATTGGCGGAGGATAATATTGAATTACATTTGGTGACGAATCCGCACTGTTATCGAGACGTCTGATCACATATTGACCATAACTACTGGCAGTTATTTTCATTTAGCTGATTTTCGCGTAAATATGCTAATAATATATAAAAATTTTAACTAATTCCACGAAAATGTCAATGAACAATGGAAAAATAACACAAAATGGGGGAACAAAATAAATTATTTGTCGAAATTTTCAGCTGTGAATCTTGAAGAGGTGCAAATTTCTTCGTCGTGACACATTCGGGACAGTGTCCGATCGCTCCTCGACCATAACTACTGATCCCTCTTCGAGTGAACTTTTTTTTATTGTATTTTTTTTTCTTTTTTCGCATTAAATAAATCTCAAGTACTTTTGCGGATTTTTCGAGACTTTAAGAGGCTTCGAGAAGAGGCGAAGATCCGAGAGATTTCACGTGTCGTTTACGATATAAATCGCGACTCTTCGACGTAATTACCGAGAGACGGCTGGCCTAGAGCGCATACACACACGCGCGCGCGCGCGCGCGCGCGCGCGAGACTTCGGGGTATATAAAGTCGAGTCGCGGTCCGATACTTTCAGCGAAACGTCAACCCTACCCTGCCAAGCCTGAAAGAACAAAACGAATGGCAAGGGTGGCTCGACGTCTACGAAAGTTCTTTGCCCACGAGGAATTAGTGACGCTGCCTCTTTCCACTTGAAAAGAAATGCAATTCCAGCTGAGTTACGATCGGCACTTTGTCATCGTGGACACACACACACACACACACACACACACACACACACACACGAACGAAAATCTTTCGGAAAATTAGACAGTATGCGGTTTTCCTGTATAGCTACCGAAAATTGATTCCGGCTAAGGAAAAGCAAAAAATTACGACACAAGATTCTGTGAAAAAGTATCCGGAGAGTAGGAAAATTTATTATGGCTGAATTGACCTAAAAATAATTGCAAGATATGGAATTAAAGTTTGATTTAATAAGGAAAAGAAAGTAAAAAAAAATATTGTTTGTTTATTTTTTTTTTTTTCCACCATTCGTTCGTTACCGTAGGAATCGTTACAACATATGCGATCAGTCTTCATAACGTAAGGAATTATTTTTCAAGTGCATTAATTGCAAAAAAAAACCAACTCAGAAACAATTAGCGTATTGAGCAGAAATGTTTGGAACTATCGACATTGCATATGAATAGGAAAACGTCGATTAAAAAAAAAAAATACGCACCTTATTCGTTTGAATCCGTGGATTTGACAAGATCGAAAAAAATCGGACGTCAAAAAAAAAAAAAAAAACGATGCTCCAGCGAGCAAACGTTGCGCATAAATTTACGAATATCATTTTGACAATGACATTTGCCCGCTGTTACTTTTACGTATTTTTTTGTTTGTTTTTTTTTTTTTCATTTCCGGTTCAAAGTTCCGATAAAACGTCAAAAGTATCGACGTTTCGATGGATCAACGTGAACACGAGATGTATTATCCCCCCCCCCCCCCCCCAGCCGGTCATCGGAATAAAAGCGAGTGGTTGATGGCTGCTCTCGTGTATGTATGCGGATTTTCCAGAATTTCATATCCATTCCAATCGAACGTTCAACGAGAAGGATTATAATACCAACAATAGCAACGTTCTATCAATACACAACGCTCACCCGTGTGTGCAAATATTATTTATACAGCTTGATTCATAGTTGATATACTATTTTTCTTTTTTGATATCACGAGAGAAAATTTGAATTGAAAAAAAAAAAACAATTAAGATATCGTTTATTTGATTTCGTCAAAGATGTTTTTTTTTTGGTTTTTAGATTTTTTTTTTCGTCGAATACTGATTTATTTAATGAGAAAATTCTGCACCGCGATTGGTCTTTGCATTTATACTTCCTATCGCGCTTCTTGTTGTAAAGATATTATTATACGGATGAAAGTAAAAGGTCAATTAAAAATTGGCTCAGTGGATCGTCTGGGATCATCCAACAACTGTTCCGAATAACCCTGTATATTGGTGCATCAAGTCGACTCTCTGTTTGTTAACCTGTCGTCCTAGTTCAAGCCACAATTTTCAATCACGAATCCCATTTTCCTATAGCGATGTATGCGCGCACACACACACATACACACACACACACACACACACACACACACACACACACACACACACACACACACACACACACACACACACACACACACACACACACACACACACACACAGTGGCACGCAACTGACAGTCGAGAACGAGCGGACAGCTTCTCTGCTTTTTTTTTTCATCCGCAAACTTTACTACCACGGGCATCGGACAGACGGATATAAATTTTTACTGAAAAGTTCTTATTCCCAGAAAGACGATACCAGAAAAAAATACAATTTAAAAATTATATATAAAGTATATATATATATATATATATATATATATATATATATATATATATATGTACATAAATATGAATTTTCAAATGCAATAATAATTTTTTATTTAGTATTATATATGAATAAATAAATTGCATAAATATTTATTATATTTTCAAGCATACATTTTCGTTTATTCGCGAGGAAACTCTCAGAATCTCATCCATACTGGGACAAAACGTGTGTATGTGTGTGTGTGTGTGTGTGTGTGTGTGTGTGTGTGTGTGTGTTTTATTTATCATCGTAAAAAGCAAACTTTCGTGACATATTGTTTACGATTGTAATAGGAATCTAGTAACGCGAGTGTCGACACCGTCATGATGAAACACACCGAGAGCAAGGATTAGTAAAGTTTTCACTACGTGCGAGTCTCGCCCTGGAACGAGGCAAACTCCATGGAATTTCGTTGGCTTGCTCGGCCAGCCAGCCAGTGAAAGAGGTCGTGGTCCGCCAACGACGACGACGACGACTTGCCAGCTCGAGAGTTTCACTCGAATCTCTCAAAAATTTCGGTCACGTATGCGTCGTCGTTCTTTCACGTTTATGTATATATATATAAACGTGAAAGTATATATATATATATATTGGTACACTTATTTATTCTCTCCGATTCGACGGTTTTGCTCCACCGTCTACTTTCCCTCTCTCTCTCTCTCTGCTCTCTCTGCATCCGTCTTTATTACCGGTACGATGGAAAATTGGGTGATCGCTCGCACGGAAAAATGTATTGCAAAAACGTCTCTTCTCGTTCCTTCTTTTTTCCCCATTTTTTTCCCCAGGCTTTCCCCATGCAAGTGAAAAAATGTCGTCCGGGACTTTTTGATTCAGTTTCTCGTGAGCCTTGTAACCTTTGCATGCATCTGACTAGGCCGCACGTAAACTCCGATCATTCTTTTCTACTCATTTTCATTATTCCCTGGCCTCATTCCCTTTCATTCCCTTCCTCATTCCCATATAACTTTGAAAACAGAAAAACTTTCATTGAGAAAATAAGGATCGTTGCATTTCATTAAAATGATTTTTAATCGCTTCGACGAATTTGCTGTTTCATCCTCTGTGTCACGGTAGCCAACGAAAATAATTCGTCAAGACTCTGTACAAGCGGTAAGACAAATTTTTTTTTTTTTTGGGATTCGAGCATGTACGAATTTTGGAGTTCGAATTACGAAAGAAAAAAGATTTTTGATGTGCTTTAAGCGAACAGCAGAAAACAGAATTCGCCCGTATGGAAAAAGAAGAAAAAAAAACCCCCCCATTTCTCGTATTCTTTGAACATATCTGTAATTTATGTTTTGCTTGGACAGAGCGAGAGCTCACTGGTTGGATAATTCTCGCAATTAATGCAGAAACATGATGAATAGTCATTGATCAATACGTGCACGCAAATCCGCGATTAATCTTCAACGAAAAAAGGGGGTCACGGTTTGATAAAACTGCGAGGCCAATGAGAAAAAAAAAAAAAAAAAAAAAAAACAAGATGTGAAAACAAATTTATATAACACTGCTGTAATCTCGTCGTATGTGATAAATAAAAGAGGTATAATTACAGTTTCTTTTTCCTCGGAAGCATTCGTGAATATATAAATGATTATCCGGCTAATCGCACCGCGTCGAATAGAATCAAAACGTCGGACTGGTTAACTGATACGAAAGAGCGCGACACGCGATGGAGCTCGTTCCCGCCCGCGATGATCGAAGAGAGCAATATATGTTACAAAGGGTAGTTTTGCTGATTTTGGATAACAGAGAGAAAGGAAGAGTCTACATTATATGATGATATTCTATTGTACGATACACGAGTATACATCCGGTATAATGATGTATATACGTATAAACCCGAGGAGCAGTGATCGATCCCCGAGAAGCACAGTCATTGGCCATCGTACGAGTTTCATTGAAAAACAGGTTTGTGAAATTGAAAAATTCATGGAAAATTGTACTAAATTTAGTACAACAGAGATTTCAATTTACTGAATTTATTAATAATTCAGTGAATTCAACGAACGAACACGATGCTTGAGCTGAACATTTCTGGCAAAACGAGAAACATTTTCCACAGAATTTCATTTCGAGACTATGAATTTTTGATGAGTTTATGGAATTTTCGAATTTTTTTTTGCATCGTGCACCCTGCACGCTTCGTCCAATCTCCCAGCGTTACGGACGGAGCTTTCAGAGTAAGAATATAAATGATACGATGATTGGCCTGCAGGTCAGACGAAAGAAAGACAACAGAAAGAAATCTTTCTGTTAAAGGCGATTCATTGTAGACGTTCCAATCACTTTTTTGGTCTAATTATTTCTCCCCCCCCCCTCTCTCTCTCTCTCTCTCTCTTTCTCTCACTCTCTCTCCATTTATTATTCTTCCAAAACTCCCTTTGGATCAACTGTTGCGATTATTTTTCGATTCATCTTTCTTGGCCAATGACCATACGTTTCTTCTTTCGTTCTCCGTGAGCAATGACTATGATGCTAGGCCACGTTGATTGGAGGCCGGTTGAGTGACCCCGGGTTGACCTGACCCAGAGAGCTGGTGGTTTCGCGAAGGCTCGAGAAACTCCGGCAAGCTTCGGTGATACTCGTCGAAACTCTGGGGTGGCTCCACTCTCCCAGTCGCTCGATACGCGTAAACGCCTAGTCTCTATACCACCGTGGGGGTGTTTTCTCCCTCATCTCTGCTGATTTATATATATATATATATATATATATATATATATATATATATATATATATATATATATATATATATATATATAGGACATCGTCGAGTCAGCTGGCAATGCTTTCACCCAACAAACCGCAAGCTTTTCTCATGTTCAAGATCGTCTGAGTTGGTTATCCCCGAATCATTAAGTGGATATAGCTATAAATAACCGATAATTACATTTTAGTGTATCTCTTCGTACTAAAATAGAATTTTCACCCCAAATTTTGTTCTTTCATTCATTTTTTCCATCCCAACCTTCACCATTTACGTGTTGCACTATGTTTTATATCATGCCTTGAGACCCCCAAATAGTTCACAGTCATTGTTTCCCAGTGCACTATCGCATTTGCATGAGGGCACCGGGAAACTGCGAAAAACCTGGCTAGTACAGTTAACGATAATTCTACCGAGCTTTGGTTTCGTTACCACTGAAAATTTGAAAAAACTGTCTCAGCTCGTGCAAAGTTAAGCGATCACCCATCACAGTACGGATCTCTAAGTTTTCATGAGCTAAACGATTTTTTTCATTCATAATGAAGTTTGTGAAATAACGAAAAAATTAATAAACTAACTGTGAATATTTATTATAATTGCTTCGGAAATTTAACTTAAATAATGACTTTCACTCATCAAGGGTGAGGTGCACCCTCGCAATGAGTGGACGGAAAAAAATTTCCAAAATAACAAACGTAAAGTTGAAAAATACAACGCTGAGCCGGTTCGTAATTAGCTTTTGTGCTCATCATCATTATGCCCTTACAATTTATATCCTTGAAGCTTAATAATGCAATGTCTCATAATGAAGAGCATGAAACGGTCACATACAACCGCGTATAATGCTAAGCATCCTAATGCTGAGCCTCGTACTTTTACATAATGCAATAATGCTGCACGCGGCCTCGTTGGTTGACGTTTATGTTTAGGCTCGCGCATAAATGCCATCGGAGCCACCTGACGCGGCTAATGAGACCGGAGGGTTGTCTCTCGCATCGCGTGTTGTACACCAATTTGTCATAGCAATGAATATCCCTTCTGGAAAATTTTATTAGCCATATAACGACTGAACACATTGCGACGATAATTTGGGGCTAAATGAAAACGAAAGAAAAGTTAAACAAGAGATAAAACATGATCAACCAGTAGTTCAATGCGAATATAATCTTTAAGGCGAATTTAGATTTCTTTAATCCATAAAAAAAAACTATCAGAAAAAGCCAGACAGATATTGTCATAAGCCACGGTGATGCGATTTAAGATGTGCAGTAGCGGGATGGTTGACCGCGTCAAAAGTCGATCGTTGCAAACTATTCTCCAGAATGTTATTATTTATTTTAGGTAACTATTTTTTTAATTATCTCTATAGATTTATGAAATTATTATTATAAAGATTACCAGTGTAGAGAGATCTCGCTTCATGCGGCTTAGACGAATCTGAGTCTGATGCGGCTCGCGCTTATTACTTTGTACCTTTCCGGGCACACTTGTCCACGATCGCGAAACGTCGCGACGCTTGGCCACCTAACGAGCATTGCCGAGACTATGCTCTATTGGGCAGGGCCGTAGCGCGACGCTCAGAGAGCCTCGGAGTTACCATATTTTTCCAGACTTTTTATATTCTAATGTGATATTTTCATATTAGAAGGTATGGGAACGGAATAATCCTGAAGAAAAAATGGTGCAGCACATGCATCAATATGCAAAGAACTCGTAGAACTTGAGTGTTCGTTAATTTTTCGGATTATCCCGGAAGAAGCAATGAGATCTTTCGACATAATTTTATCCTCAAAAACCTGACTTCCGTGTGCCTCCGCAGACTCTAAATTTTGGAGTCCAATGCTACCATCAACTCGTAATCGGATGAAGCATCAGGAGAGTTTTTTTTACTGCCAACTCGCGGAGTATCGCGCGAAATACATCGTCGTAAATGGGTTGGGTCTAATATTGTTCATAACTCGTGCTAAGCCGGTTGCTCGCAACAGCATATATTTATACAGAGCGCATGGCGCAGACGAACGGGGAAAATGGGCGGCCGTTCTTGGCACGCAGCACAATGGCCAACATCAAGCGAGAGTATATATATATATATATATAGTATCCTCAATCCGGTCTGGATTAAATTCGTCATGCAGGCGACATGGAGAGTTTTGCATCGGGCAAGCCCGCAGACTCAGGTGAATTACCCGCGTTAATTATGCAACTGTTGGTACAGCAGGGCGTACATAGTTCGCGGGTATATAGGAGGCTGGAAAAGTGCGGATCGTTGAGGGGAACAAAAGAGCGGGGAGAAAGAAAAGGAAAGAGAAAGAGTGAGGCGATGTGGACGAGAGCCTTAAACCGAGCTTAGCTCCGTCGTAGCTAAGCAAAAGCGCCTGTGGGTATGAATAATGCAATGTTTGTATCAGCAGTCGGCGGTAGAAAGAAGGATGCTAAGTTATTCGGGCTAGCCAGAGAGAAATCTCTGCTTCTCTCTCTCTCTCTTTCTCCTTCGCTTCTCTGGTAGAAAGCATACAAAAGCTGCGGCAAACGCTGAATTTGCTTGAAAGAAAATAAGGAACGTTCCATGCTCAGCGCTCTGCTTCACTCGCGGACACAAAAATCTGCATATAAGGGAGACTCGGAGCGATAGCAACGTGTTTTTTTTTTGCCGTTCGTCAATTGGCGGCAGGAGGACGAATAAATAATGGAATGAAAAAGATTCATCTATGTTGGGTAACCTTGAAAATGCGAGCTGATTCAACCCAGTAGTTGTAACCTTTCGACCCCAAAAGCCCATCTTTACAGTCAGGTAGTGTTGCGGTTGCCTCTGGCACCAGATGCACTAGCAAGTCATTAAAGAAAAGGAGGTTGGAACGCAAAAAACCTGAGCACTGCAGTTTTATTTTTACCTTAAATTATAATCGTAACGGGGCTCACGAGACGTGCTATTGCCACATGGACTAGGATTGCTGGCATGTTGCATTCATCGCTTTCAATGGCAGACTAAAAGATTAAAATTTGCCAAATGTACATCATCGTCAATTAAAGAAAAAAAAAATATATATATATATATATATTATATATATAAAAAAATAAATATATTGTTTCTAATTTTTAGAGTGTATAGTTGCTCCGGGCGTTCGTCGAGGAAAAAGTTTCAGGGCAAACGAGGAAGGATTTTATTTCCTTGATCGGCTGTGTCACATGAACAGTAGTACCTTCAGCTATAATATACATAGTACAAGAGCAATTGGAAGTAGAAGAAGAAAAAGAAGAAGAAGAAGAAGAAGCGGTTAAATTACATGATAACAAAATGTAGGTAGGTCTTTCTTCTCTCTCTCTCTCTCTCTCTCTCCCTCTCTCTATTTTCCCTTTTCACTCTTTTTCGAGCAGCTACCCTGATATTATTAAAGCATGGTGTACTTATTTATACATATATATATGTATATCGGAGTATACGAAATAATGGTGAATCCTTCAAGGCTCACGCGAACGGGGCTTGGCAGGTTCGTTGGAGTGAGGTATCGCGACCGGAAGTATGAGCTCGCATAATTCTTTCTCGCTCACTCCTACCTGTCTATGTACAACCCTTACACCGCCCTTATATCCTATAATATATATACATAGTGTATGTGCCTCTGTGTGTGTGTGTGTGTAAAGCCCCTAACGCCCATGGCAACGAATAGCCACGGTGGCCATCGCTCTGGTAGCTGGATGAAAACGACTATAAATCCCCACAGGCCTTCCCTACCGGCCACATCCAACCTTCGCGGATCGCAGTCCTGAAACTCTCTGCTCGCCATGGGTTATCTCGACGCCAGAGCTATCCGGTCATCGCGTTATCCGTCTCGTGGTTTCTATCTCCTATCTCTCGTTTACCCTTCTCTCTCTCTCTCTCTCGCTCTCTCCGTCTGTCACTTTTGTCTTCTCTCTCGATCTCTCGTACAGTGCTTGTCCGAGCTCGAATCGAGCTAATTGGCTCCCAGCAAACGGAGCTATGCAATCCGTCCTACCGACTAACGCCTCATACATACAGACATATGTGCATAGGGTATTCTAGATGAAATCAACGGAAACATTTTTTTTTTGAAAAATGTTAAGATCGCTCTTTGCAGATAACGGGGTTAAATTTTTTACATGGATAGAATATCGTTGAGGGACATTGAAGATCGAAAAAATTGGAATAAGTGATAATCAATTTTCTGTGCTACCCCCCCAAGCCTAACATTATCAAAGGCGTCTTAGAGATTATGTTCTTAAATGAAGAATTGGCTGGAAATGAATGTTCAAAAAAATGAATGAAGGTCAGCAGCTTCGACAATTTCGTTGACAACAGGCAAAACTAAATGTAAAGTTAATTTCAAAAGTTTTGGTAAAGGAAAAAAAAAAGGAATGGTAAGAACAATCCCTGTCGGTGTATATGCCTCGGAGTTCTCCATTATAACGAATGCATTGAGTGCTAGAATACACAAAAGTCTTTACTCGATATCAGTTCACGTATGAAATTGTGTAGGTTGAATTATTTTGTTTGCAAGTCCCAAATTTTTAGTGCTGTTATAAAACAATAGGGAGTACAATACGCGTGAGTTTCACAGCAATTACACCACACCTTTTGTGCTGCTCGCATGGAATTTTTCATAGAAATTTCCAATTCATTATTTTTATATCCAGCTCCAATTAGTTTTAGCATCGATGTTCATAGCTTGAGCCACAAGAGGATGTCGATTGTCGTTTCAACAATTTTTTTTCATCAATGGCTCCCCACATCTGTAAGACGAAATGTCCCGATAATGAAGGCTCGAGCTTGGCTATACATCGCTCGAATTAAAGTGCGGTCATTGATATTCAATCAAGAATTGAATTCAATCAAGAATAATTGAAGGGGAAAAAAACTGAAGTGAAAATTTTGAGTTGCTTAAAAAGGGGTTGAGACGACGTTTGTTTTTTTAAGAGAACTTTCGTCGTGATATTCCGGATATTTGTGTATATACACTTTTGACTTTGACAGTCATTTTTCCCCGAGCTTCGCGTCAATTAACAACGATGAAGCAGCATCCGGGCTTCGATCTCATCCACGAAAGAATCTCGGGGGATCTTCCCTGATGCGTTATAGCTATAACATTATTATTCTTGCTCGCAGGGCTCTCTCGCTATTCCTCCTCTCTCACATCCTCTGATATTCCCTCCTGATGGAGCGTCCTATAACTATACATACAGAGTATAGACTACAGCAAACGAGACCTCTGGCATCCTTCTGTACTCCTCAACACCTACCCCCATCCCCCCTCCCCCGGACGCACAAGAGCCACCGGATTTACTGGCTCTCGTTTGCATAATATCGGTTTTGCATTTAACCCGAGATTAAGATTGCCCGAAGATTAACGGGGACGCGGCAGAAGCCTCATAGGGCTGGCACAGCTCTCCGAGAGAAAGAGATTCGAAGGTGAGAGAGGGAGAGAGAGAGAGAGAGAGAGAGAGAGGGAGGAGGTGGAGGAGGGAGAGAGGAGCTAGAGAGAAGAGTGATGTTGATGCGAGGGATGCAACTGAAAGAGATGCATCAGCTGCTACCCAACAGCGCTGATTTTTTTTCTCATAAGTATACTTATATAACTCTCCGAGCTTCACCATTCATTGAAAAAAAAGTGAATAAATTATTAAAATAATTTTTTTTCCCCTCCCTCATTCCACGTTGGGTTATGATTTCTTTTTATTCTTTTATATCTTCAATTGAAGAAGACGAGTGAGCTTCGTGATATAAAACAAACGAGAAGAAAAAGGAAAATTTTACCCAAAAAATATTCGAGGCTAGACTTGAAAAGATTCAGCGTCATTCAGTCATCTGTTTTATTAGCCAAGCGAGACGATGAGCACTCTGAATTGCGAACGGGGGACGAATATACGTGCTCGGTTTTCTTCAAATTCCAGTTGGAGCGGGATAAAAAATTCATTTAATTAAAAGGTCGGTAAATACTTTGACACGCAGGCGCGCACACATCTATATAATCCTAACGTAGTGGATTCGCGTTGCATTATTATATTAATCGTACTCTGCGAGGGAGTCGTGTATGCCCAGAGCAATTAAGGATCTACTGGACCTTAAGGATGTACCGGATGTTCGCGAAAAGTACGAATAAAATTAATTTAAAAAACAATAAGCGTTATTGAATTGTGGTGCTGAGGTGAATTCGAATTGAATGAACATCCGGAAAGTGAAATGAATAATTGAATAATCATTTTTGATTTTTCTACCTATAATAACGAATATTAATAATTTTTTTTTAAATTATTGATATTTATATGATACAGGCAATATTCGACCTCACGACGTATTCCGAGTTCGCGAATTACGTGCGGGGGTCATTTGCTGGCAAACTTGGGAAAGTAAAATGCCCAAACGAGACCCAATTCAGCGAGTGGAAACGCCGAAAATATAATCTGTCAACTCTACCGTTCATCGGAGAATGTGGCACTTTGCCAGAAGATTATCGTTAGCGAGAGAGAGAGAGAGAGAGAGAGAGAGAAAAAGAGAAAAAGAGAGAAAGTGGAAGCAGCAGCAGCACAAGTTTTGAGCGAA
This sequence comes from Rhorus exstirpatorius, assembly GCA_963564615.1. Lineage (NCBI taxonomy): Eukaryota > Metazoa > Arthropoda > Insecta > Hymenoptera > Ichneumonidae > Rhorus > Rhorus exstirpatorius. The sequence goes on from OY751318.1 coordinate 11,889,198, forward strand.
AGAGTCTAGTCGCAAATGGGGCGAAAGAAATGGCTTCGCTTTCTCGTCTGCCGCGAGAGAGTCATCTCTTCGTGAACAAGCTCAATTTATCCTCGGCATTTTTTTCCGATTCCCCCGATTTGTGGAATGATTAGTTTGTCTCTCGTCATTTTTTGCTTTTAACTTTCGAATGTCTTTAGCTGTCAATTTTTAGTTTAAAAAAAATGTCATACATTGCCTTGAATTTTTTTTAGATACGGTTAGTTTTTTTTTTAACGAATTTTCGGTTGCTTATTCTGCCAATAAAATGGCACAATAAACTATCCCAATGATCGAAAGAATGAGAAATAACGAATGAAAAGAAAAATTGTCGATCACTTCGATGAGATTCCTGCGAGACTTCGAATGCAACGAGCTTACGATTCAATGAAGGATATATTCGTTTATCCTCTCCTGGATCATGACAGCTCGTAGAGCAGAGAGTGAACCACAAGCGATTAAACCTCTCGATGGGGAGAGTGAGAGACCGAGCTGGGACATCGGATTCACGAATGTTATCCCATTGAACCAGCGAGTCTCGATGGCACGTCTGCGGTAATAGAGGATTTCATTGGAAAACCACGCGAAACGTCCCTCGTATATCGTGTGTATGACGAAGGTATATACACGGAGGATTCCATAATTATCGCATAGCCCGCAGAGGCTACGAGAAGTTATGCGAGGCTCGTGCGTATATACACGCATCCCATACGATTTCTCGTATCCGCTACTTGGCACAGAGATATCAACGGTATCGGTCGTGTACCAATATGACACTGGTCTCTACGCGGAATTCCGGCAAATCTCTCTCTCTCTCTCTCTCTCTCTCACACACACTCCCATCACACCCCGTTCGCGGTGTACCAGGTGGCTTTCGAGGTTTCCATGATTGCGGCAGTCGAACAACCACGAGGATCATGCTTCGGTCTCATTCGCTCTCTAGGATCAACGTTGTATCGATTGCATTCCGTTCCAACTGCTCTGCATATACGTTACTCGAGTAAGGTCGAAAAAAAAGGACAAGGAAACACACCCCTGTACTGTAAATCTCATGAATCAAAAAACGACTTCTGATGAATTAAAGTGCTGCTCCAATCTGAAACAGGTTCCTGCAACTGGTGTCCAGAGAATGAGGATTTGACAAGTTCAAGCTGAAGCGAAGGTTAACCTCCGATGAGTCAAACTCCCAGCATCCATGCTCCCATAATTCAACCTAGGACAACTTGAATTCTCACAATTTCTACTCACTTATCAAGCCAGTGCCGAGAAATCAAACTCTCGCTGTATATCTGTCCCACGACTCGATGATCAATTCACACTACACCATATGACAAAGCCCAATTTGGCAGCGATGAGATTTGTAAGTGGCCATTGTCTCTCAAGGCTTGAAAACTTTTATTCGAAAGAACTTGTCCGCGAACTCAAGGTCCTAGTAGGCTCATCGCAATCATACGGTTTCATCGTTAATTCTTTCATGAAATATTCAACGACTTTCTCGTTGTTGATATAATGATAATTGAATCGTCGCGGGGAAATTGAGCGTTCGAGGGGGATAATTATGTCGGAGCGCGGATGAATTTTCATGGATGCAGGAGGTGGAGACGAGAGGAATATGAGGTTAAAGTTGAAATCAATCGGTGCTCGTAGAGTGAGAAATTGCGAGAAGTGAATGGCGAGGTATAGAGCGGCGGAAACACGAGGTACGAGGTTCGCGAAAGAAGGCAAGAGGGTTGCTACGAGGAGTCAGAGGGCTGTAAGAATTTCCGAGAATAATGGAGCCAGCCACGCCATCCAGCCAGAGATAGAGAGAGAGAGAGAGAGAGAGAGAGAGAGAGAGAGAGAGAGAGAGACAGAGAGAAAGAAAGAGAGAAAGAGAGTGATAGGAAAGAAATCCATCTTGGTGAGGAGCCCTTTTGGTGAAACTACCGAACGTCACGCAACTGTACCCTCTTCTCGAATCAGGGAGAATAAAACATTATAGTGCACATACTCCATTTTCTACATGCATTCTCTTATCCTTTTTGCCCTCTCTCTCTCTCTCTTTGTCTCTCTCTTCCTTCCTCGCATCCGCATCCACTATAGCAAGATGGGAACGTCCACTATAACCCTCTCGCTCCAATTTCTCTTTTGCCTCCTTTTGCCAACGTCACTTTTTCAATCTCATCTTTGTCATTCCGCTACTTTCTTCAATCCAACTAACGTACCGGGTACTCCATCTTCCTGGACTCGAATGTACATGTATATGCTATATATATATATACATTTTTTTCAATGAAGAAACACGAAGAGCGCACCATGTACCACACAAGATGTCGCTTCTTTCATTGCTTTGTCGTCGTCCTCGCCCCCCCCCCCCCCGCCCCCTGTACTCATTTCACGTTTTTTTATTTTTCTTCTTTTTTTACTTTCTGCAATTTTAACCCTCTCTTCTATTCTCGCAAGTTGCCACGCTAACGGATTACCCTCACCGATGTCCGCTCCTTCTGCATTTTTATGAGGGAAACTCTCTCGTTTGTTTTCTCTTTCTCGAGTTTCGCCTCATTCCTTTGTCCGCTCTTTTACCTTCTTCCATTACCACTTTTTTCCTCGTTTCTGCCCCCCCCCCCCGCCCTCCCCGCTCCTTTATCTACGCTACTCGGATCCCCCGAGAGACCAATATGCGTCCTGACCTCCGATGAAGAACTTGTAAAAATTCGCCGTAACGGGGGATGCGATGGGTTTGGAGAAGAAGAAGAAAAAAAATCGTTATTTTATGATGCTCCGTGGATCTTTTGTGTTATTCACGATGAGATTAAGGTAGTTACGGCGCAAGGTCTACCAGTTAGATGAGTTTTGAACGCCCTAAAATGCTTTTTTTTTTACGCTTATTTCGTGGATCTTCTTTTATTAATACTGAATTATTTGCCAATGGGATTCCTGAGTTGACAAAATTCAAATGAATCGAATAACCCTCCGTAGACGCTCCACTTTAGCTATTGCTACAGGTAATCGAAAAATTACCGTCGATCAGTCGACAAGACTTTGTAAAAAACGATGCTGAAAATTTAGAACTCGTCCAACGAGCAAACAAGTATACGTTATGCTCTCTTGAAAAGCCCTGGCTCTTTCAGCCAGGAATAATCAAGATTATCCGATTTCAATCGGATAATCGAGAAAGCGATCAGTGATTCCGGGTCTCCGATGGGGAAATTATAAATTATCAAGACATCCCTGACCCAAATTCATCATCAACCATTCTAGACCGGACTCTAAATGTCCGGTGAACAAAATTATAAGCTTATTAGCTCCGAATCTCGTTCACTCTCCTTATATCCGTAATATTTAGATACAGTTACGTAAGCCGTATTCTCTCGAGTGTAAAACTTTCAACAATTTCGCAAACATGTATATATATACATCGCTAGTGAAAAGTTGACCAGTTTCAGAGAGTTGCTCGAATTAATTCCCTATGCAAAACTTCGGGAATCGAGATTTAATTATTGTCGAGCAGTAGAAGGATATGTGCTATATGCATTGCGCGAACTCGTGCACTTGTATGAGATCTTCAGCTGGTATAACATCGAGGATATACGTCGGCGAGAAAACAGAAACGTTTCTATATGTCGTAATATCAGTGCATGTACTGGGTCATCAACCGTACAGGCGTATACATGAAACTCTCTATATACAATACCATAACTGTTACGTTTTCTCAACTGTATAACAACGTTCAACTTTGAACGCGACTATAGAGGTTTTGACTCGAGACAATGGCGAGAATTACGACAATAGAGATTTTGGTTACGTCGATGTTTCAAATTAGCGTGTGTTTCATGATTGCTCGCGCGTATGCAAGAAAATCGATTAACGAGAGAAATCAGACTTTGGAAAAAAGTTTCTTGTAAATTAGCAACTTGAAAAAATAAATAGCTTGAATGGTTTTTTAGGATTTGATTAAAGTGGTTCTATCGTGGTAGCTAATCCATAAGATTAAAAAATTTTTTTTTAATATCTTCAATTTTAATATATTTATTCATTTCGCGAAACGTCAATGTCCCTTATCGACCTAATTACGGAGAAATTAATACTTGAAAATGCCAATTCCTCAAGGCAAATTTACTTCGGCATATAGAAGAACCGATTTCCGGTCACTTTAAAACGATATATCTTATGGAAAATCCAAAAGATTCTTACAAAAAACGAGACTTAGATTCATTAAACACGTAAAAATCTAACAGGCCTAAAAAATATATATGATTGTCGACCAATTTTTTAAGCTATACTGATTTTAATACGAGCATCCGGGTAATGATACACAACTTATGGCATAATGTCGTGACGGTGAAAAAATGTGGCAACGCGATATCGAAACGAAAGCGGTATTTGACAAGTCGAACATCATAACCTCTCCGCGTCAACGTCTATAGAGCGGGCGAGAGAGTGAAGAGGGCACGAGAATGAAAAGAGAAAGAAAACGCAACGTTGCCACACGTAAATATCATACGAGATCTAGTAATACTTGAGTCGTTGCAATTACTATTTTACGAATTACATAATTATTTATAATAAACCGTTGATTAATTGTATTCACCTGGGTAAGCTTATTTAATATTTATTAATTTTAACCCATATATCCAATATTTTTAGGAATCATCATTTAGACATTAATAGCTAATTGACTAGTCTGCAGCGATAGAACTACCTTAATATAACCAAGATCTATCTTCGAAGCAAGGAATAACAATCAGCATCCGAATATAACTGGTTACCAACGATCCGGAGTGCATTCAGTTGCACTGTGTGGACAGTTATCAGGTCAGAACATCCGCTAGCAGCAAAGTCCACTAGAATTATATATTTCACCAAAGAGAGAGAAAGAGGATAGAGAGAGAGAGAGAGAGAGAGATATGAGAACTGCGAGGATCTTGCTAGAATTCCTTTGGCTCAGGAAGACCAGACCCAGCTCCCTGTCGAGCTTACAAAGACAATATAACCTAGCCAACCCAGAATGAAGACATATGACATGACGTTGTTACACCGCGCACACTTACCTGTCCGTAGGAGTTTCTTGGTCGTAGCACAATGGCAACAAACTCTCATCTCTCTCTCTCTCTCTTCCTTCTCTCAACTAAACGTGCTCGTGTACACGCGTGTATTATTCTATTTCATGAAAACCGTTGCTCGTGCATGAGAGCCAAGCACTTGGCTCGTACCCGTGAGCCTTCATTCTCAAAACATGACGAGCACCTGCACGGACGAGCACCTCCGCAGTCTTAACCATCAGGATTTATGTCAGAGCTAGGGTTCACAAACGCTGTGTGTCATATCTTTCGCAATGCCTTCTGGCTTGTCCGTTAACTCTCCTCATACCTTCGTTTCACCTTCTTTGCTTTTCCAGTGTTCCACCTTGGGTCATTCTCTATCTCTCTTATTTCTTTCTCACATTGCGCTCGTTGGCAAAGAAAAAAACCGACAATCAAGGTACCATCCGTTTTTATGCAACTGGACTATGGTGTAGCGAACATATGGGACTTGGGTCTCATGGTTTGCTACACTCGCGCCTTTTACCAACTCTTCCGCAGATGTTAGTACGTCTTACAGCGGAAGATGACATCAAACGAGGAAATTTCGTGTCCGCAGAGACATTGCGGCGATGGTTGGGTGCTTGAGAAAACGCGGGTTGTACCTTTTACTAACGAAAGAGAAAGAGAGCGAGTGAGAGAGTCGAAGTGACACTAGAGACTCGTTGCTCCAAGATCCAAAAGCCAAGGGAATGACGCCACTTCAGGTTATAAGCTTTTCGATGTTCCCATTAAACCTGACTCCCGCCATTGAGTCTTTCTCTCTCTTCGTCGCACGAGTACCCAGGATGAATTCCCATTACGAGACACATTATACGGCGAAGCAAAAGGTTATGGTGTGGCTTTACGGGCTCGTTTACGAAAGTCGAACAAGGAATGAAGATCAGCCGGTATTATTAGGCATTCGCTGCAGGTGATAAGAGACAAAATAGCTGATAGAACTCATAGGATTTATCTTTTTCTCACCACTGAGCGATTCCAATTGGATATTCCAGTGGAAAATTCATTGACATGCCGGAGCAGTCCGGAAGAGAAAGAATCAAAGCTGAATGGTGGACAAGCAGCAATGGGAATTCGGTTATATGCACTATATAGTTTGGCGAAGGTTGAAGCTTCGGCTAGAATTATTAAAAGCATCGTCGGTCGTATATATATATATATATATATATATATATATATATATATATATATATATATATATATATATATATCACGGGGTATATGGACTGCGGAATGGGTTATATGCCCTCGTGCCGAAAGTACACATGTATAGCGAAACCGTAGCTATAGGATCTTTTGAGAGTGGTCGTCGATGGTAGGCCAAGTGACTCCCTTGGGAATGCCCCAGGCTCTGGTCACGTGGCAGAGAGACGGAGAGAAAGAGAGTACAGATCGAGAATGGTGGTGAACGGTCTCTCGCGACGAACCCGGAACGTCCGATTCGGTGCCCTGGTTCCGCTATACATTGAAGACCTGGTAAAACCCAATGGGGATTCAGCCGTCCGGCAAAGGTTTCCTTTTGTCCGTGAGTATACTATACCAACTGAGAGCGAAAGAGAGAGAGAGAAGAGAGAAGAGAGAAGAGAGAGACCAAGTCAACTTTATAATTCACCTCGCGTATAGACCGGATCCCCATCTGCTCTCTCTCTCTCTCTCTCTCTCGTTTGCTACTGTGTGGTCGATCGCAATCCTTCCTATACATATATGAAACCCCTTCAATCCGCCATCGCCCATAGTCCGCTATCGCTACCACACCAGCCTCCATTCTTTCTTCCGGCATTCAGCGTGTCCTCTTGAGCGCTCTCACTCTCGGGTCTCGAGACCCACGAGCCTCGAACTTTGCTTCTGCACGAGAAACCAAAGTTCACCCTTCGGCTGGATCAGCATACGATTCGTCATGCTCCTGCCGAATGCTGAAAGGAAAGGAGCAACGCGAATAGATGGATTTAGGTTGATTTTCGTCTTCGTATGAATGCATATATGAAAGGGTATGTGATAGCGCATGTCTCGGATGAATGAATGAGTCATGCAAAGTCGCGAAATTTATATTAGCTCCTGAAGCATGTAATTTCTGCAAGGTTCCCGGAAACTCGTTTCTTCTTCTTCTTCTTCTTCTTCTTCTTCTTCTTCTTCTTCTTCTTCTTGCTCTCTTTCTTTTTATCGCACGCTTACATCGTTGCAATACGTTTTCCTGGGGGCTTTGTGAGCAGAGATACGCACGAATGATGAATATAGATCCGTTTAATCTGCGTTTTGCTACTGTTGTAGATTAAACTATACGAATGTCTAGTGTGCGGGTCCCTGAAACGTGTAGCCTCAAGTAGGGGAAGGTGGGGCGGAATGGGCAGGTGGGGCTAAACGGGCCACCAAAAAAAAATTGACTTACTCGCATTTTCGCATCAAGGGGGACCGTACGAAAGAGTATGCAACGTGACTTTTCCGACAGTCATCAAAAAATTTTAGGATGGGGCTAAACGGGCAACTCAAAGAAAAGTGACGCAACGGCATTTTCACGTCGAGGTGAAATACATTATTGAGTCGAATGAATTCACATTCATTTTTTCAGCTAAGAATTTTTCATTTCATTCCTATCTTTATAATTTTATTTTATTTCGTAATAATCTCATCCATTTAATCCAAATACTTTTTTTTCAATTTCAATTCTCTTTGTCTTTCATCCACTCTATAGTTTATGTTAATATTCGGAAGTTTCGATTGATTTTTTATATGTTAAAATATTTTTTGTTGTTTATTTATCTGGTTGATTTTCATCAATTTATTTGAGTTTCAGTAATTCGGTCGACTCACGTTAATTCCAGTAGACGGAAAAGAAATGTCAATCAAACGGACATGCCAGTAAGCAATTTTTCCAGGGTGGGCGATTTTGCCCCACCCTTTCGGTTTTGCATCGTTTTCGGTGAAACCACGTTGCATATAGTGTTATCTCACTCGCCTCGACGTGAAAATGCCGTTGCGTCACTTTTCTTTGAGTTGCCCGTTTAGCCCCACCCTAAAATTTTTTGATGACTGTCGGAGAAGTCACGTTGCATACCGTTTCGTACGGTCCCCCTTGATGCGAAAATGCGAGTAAGTCAATTTTTTTTTGGTGGCCCGTTTAGCCCCACCTGCCCATTCCGCCCCACCTTCCCCTACTTACGTATCACTGTAAATATGGAACGAGATATAAAGCTTACAGTCCCTGCTGGACCCCAACCACCGAATTTAGAAAACGCATACATGGTATAATAATAATAATAATAATAATAATAGTAATAATAAAAATGATTATAATGACAGTGATAAGAACAGCGTATGTGGAAATGTATGAGTCTAATTTTCGTATTAAATTTCCGCATAGAAACGTGAACATAGAAACATTTCTTTCTACAGCTTCGCTCGACAAGCTCAATTGCAATTGGTGCATTAGCGGATTAACAAAGATGAAAGCAAAGTATATTAAAACGCTGAAAAGAAATAAATAATTTTTTTTTTTTTAATATTAGCTCTCTTTATTGCTCCTCTGCCTACAAGCCTGTGTACACCTTGATCACACATTTTACTTATTTATTCACCTTATTACGAAGTTATATAATTATTATACAAAAAATTAATCGGTGAAAAGATCTACACGAGTTTGATGCCGAAAAAAAAATCGTCAAAAGCTTTTGCACGCACATCTCTAAAGTTCGAGACACTTATTGTGGCTTGGGAGTTTTTTTTTTTTTTTTCTTCTTCATTGTATCGCTTACGCTTTCCCGCAAAAGACCGATCGCGTTCTCGTCGAATACGACCCAGCGGTATTTCCAAAAGACGCTCGTTCGTTTATGCCTCTGGCGGTGCTTGCGTTATCCCTGTGCCGCCCACGACAAGCGCTTATCTGCTTATATATGGCTCAAAATTTTTTAGCTCACGCGTTTTCTTTTCCACCACCTCTTACCTTCTTCGTTCTTCAGTGACAATATCTATGCACACACACAGACACATACACACACGCATACGTATATAGAGGAGCTGAGGCGTATAGGAAGGTTTGAATAAAAAAACTGTTATAAATAACGATTTTTTTATCACGTTTTTTTTTATCAATTTGATTTTTTACTCATGAATAATTTCGGAAAAATAAGGATTTATTCGAAATTTATATAAACCACAATGAATTTCAATGAAATTGTATCCAACTTGAATTTTTATTAGCATTTTCGGACAAAAGAAAACATTTTTTTGATGTTTTCAAATGGAATTTTTGAGTTTCAAGGAGAATGCCTAGCAGATTCATAATCAGTGGATAAATATACATTGATTCGGGGTTATAAATTTAATTTAAAAAATTCAAGATATTTTCGAATTTTTGCGAAAAATGAATGGGCTTACTATAACATCGCCATATCTCCGCTTTCCCATGGAGTTGAGACTGCACACTATGCTCATTCTCTTCGCAACCGGTTTAGCTTCAAAATGGCACTTGGTTCTTCCGAGCTACGATTTTTTTTTTCGATTTTTCACGAATTTTCAAAGTCGGACCATCGATTTTTGCCAATTTGTCCATTTTTCCTTTGGCTTCAAATTCGCCGATTTTCAAAATGCTCTTTCGAATACTAAAAATTGATGTCTTGAGATGAATCAAATGGCATTGCCTAAGTTTAATGGAGGGCTTTTCCAAACACCCCTGATAAGTCCATTTCCGTCAATTTGGAGGAAAGTAATGGGGATTTGAAATTTGGGTATTTTCAAGTTTCAGAAAAAGGGGGCAAAAAGTTGAGAAATTTTTTTTTTTTCGTCTTTCCCACTTTTTTAGGGTCAAGGCAGATGTAAATTTCCCGCTGATTACGAATCACGTAGATTGTTTTCCGAAGTCCCAATAAATCGATACGAAACTGCTAATTACGAATCACATCGGATTTTTCCCTAAATCGTAAGAAATCATTCTGTATGTCGCTTGAAAATGTTAAAAAACCAAAAAAAATATTTCAAACCAACAAAGTATATTATATATCATATTCATTTATATTTATGCATTTATATACCTGCTCATATATTATACGTGTATATATATATATAACTTTCCTATGTGTGCGAAATTTCCAAGACAAACTATAGATTTTATATATGAAGGTTGGCACTCTGGTGCGGTGAGAATGCGGGTCGTGAGAGTATTCAGATTGTTCGTCGTCGTGGTCTACACGAAGCGAGATACATATACCATGAGAAAGTCCCATCGTGGTGCCCTGAGGCTTTGGCTATCTCTATGATACTACAATACATATATATGTACAATATATATGTAAATATGTAGCCCATATGCGTAAGGTCTCCTCTCTACATCAATATTGTAGTTGATAAGAGTGGATAAAGAAGTAACAAAATGAGAAACGATGCAGCACATCCTGGTCATAAAACCTTTGTATGTTATTCCCGACAATGCGATTCGCACATTTCCTATTCTGGCTCCGATTTCCTCTTCATCGTTTGAAAAATTCAACGCTTATCGAGCAAGACATCGAAGACCGCAAAATAGCTGATGCATATAATACGAGGAGATTCAACAGAAGCTTTTTCGATTTAGGATCTGCAATATATTATGAGGGTGCGTCGAGAGAAATTTCAACATTTTCTGCCAGTTGTCAATTTTTAGCAGGAAACCGGAAAGAAAAAGATTCATCGATGGTCTGTTATCGCTTTGCCTTCAAAATGAGGAGTGTCTCAATCTCGTAGCTCTTTGACCCCAAAAGCTCTTCAAATTCATCTGTAGAAGTCTCATAATTGACTCCGCTATCAAGAATAATTGTAACTCATTAACAAAATCTTCGTGCTAACGTTTTCGGCAAATTGCTTTTTCGTTATTTCACAAAATTCTCAACGCTTCATATCCACGTGGGGAGTGCTAACTGCCCTTCTGCGAGGCAAGATAATGAGGGAGCAATCTACAATTTTCTAATTTTCACGGTTCTTTTTTTTTTTCAATTCTCCGGGCAAAACAAATTGCATTTCATTGATTATCAATATAAATTTACGATACCACGATAAGCCCTGGGCTCTATATATATGTGTGTATACGAAAAATCTGGAAAAATATTTCACAATTTCCTCAGCTCCCAAATATTCGCGAGCGAATAAAAAGAACGAAGGGACGATCGATTTCAAACTTCCTCCTACCCCTCTCCCCCCAAATGGTCCCGGAAGTTTCCGTGGTCGAGTATACATGAAACGAGAAAAACTCATGGACCGTGACGAGACGAGAATTTCTGTTTACTGTATACAAGAAGAACGGCGCTGAAAGGTTATTTGAAAGATAAACTACCCTCCGTGTCTCGAATGGTGGCATAAATTTTGCGAAATTCCGTTGGCCTTCAATGACTAACCGTAAACAGATACTCTCACGAGAGAACGCGGAGGTTATACGATCGAAGCTACGGGAAAACAAACCCTACGGCGGGGAGGGCTTCCGTTCTTCGGTGAAGTATACGAAGTACGTGTGTGTGTGTGTGTGTGTGTATAGAACACAGCTCGTAAATGAAGGATACTCGAAAGGCTGGTACTGAAACGTCTTCGACCCGGCAATCCATGTACCGGAAGGAACTGGATATTGCTCTACCCCCAACGTCAAAGCTCAAAGTGCAGTGTTCATTGACGAATGGAGCGAAGGGTTATAATTCTTTTGTATACCGCTGAAAAAGCATTTTAGGATCGAATTTCCGGTAATATTCATGGAAAAAAAAAACGGTCGTAAAAGTTAGACGAGTGTTTCTTCGACGCTAAACAATGTATTTTTTTTTTTAACAATTATATAGTAATTATGGGCAGAAATTGATTTTTCTCGCTATCCATTATAATAGAAAATTCATCTATCCAATTTTTTGTTTTTCTTTTCCTTATTCTTTAATTCTCCATAGATTCTTCGAGAATAAGCTTGTAAATGTTTGATCATTGTCTCAGAAGACCCGTGTATGCGAAGGAACCCGCTGTATATGTATATATAGTACAAATACAGGGTGAAAATAAGTTTGAGATTTTGTCCGGTGTCCGACAGTCAAAACAGGAAAGCTCGTGGCGAATTGAATTTGTGAATCAGTGTCGTAACTTTATCAGCTCCAATATAGATAACTTGGCCGACTCTCGCAATTAATCGGCTCCTTAATTAAGATCGTAGCCCTGTCGGATCGTCGGACTCGACCTGGGTGGTGTTCCAAGCGATTATGCAAATCGTGGAGGGAGGGAGGAGAAGTTGCGAGACAGGTACAAGTTGGGACTCCGAGAGACACGATACCTTCATTGGTAAGATAATATATACGATACGAGCTTTATAGGGATGGAATTGGACAATCGGTGAAGCCTCGTATATGATACAGAGGTTTTTTTTTTCGTTTGCGAAGAGTAAATTTGAGATTTCGTCGTTGAATGACACATTAGTATTGTACAACTTTTGTAGAGAACAAGAAATTGCGAGAATGTGAAGATGAGAGGCTTCAAAGATGTATTTTCATGAATCGTTCGAACCAAAATGCCTTTTTTAAGGACTTTTTCTATTCATTTTTGAATGCCCGAAAGCAAAAATCGATGCTGCTTCGATTAAGGCTACGTCCAATGTGACGCAAAGCCTCGCGAAGATGAATATTGCACTAAGACGAAAGAACAAATATAAATATATATCTAAGGACAGCCTATCATTTCTTATGCAACGAAATTGTTTCCTCTAAAAATTATTTCCTATATGGAGATGCGAGGAAGAAACGATAGGAGTGCGAGTGACTTACCATCATGAAAATTTTAGTTCCCCTCAGGGGGTGATGGCTTCGATATGGGCAAGTAGTGTACTCTATTTATACCGAATGTCTGTCTATCTAAAAGAACCTGACCCACGTGATTTAACACGCAGAACATTGAGGGATTACGTATTTTGGTTTATCAACGAATTATGGGGAAAAGAATGGCGAAGACTGCGAGAGAGAGAGAGAGAGCGATGGAATAAAAGAAGACAGATAAAACGTGTAACGTGTAGATGCGTTCTGTACGGGACTTGGATCGATGAAACGGTAATGGTTGCCTGCCACCCTCGTCATGGAGGACTGAAAAACTCTCTGTAGCACAAGAGCTTTAGAAGCCCATTGAGCAAAAGGATCCTAACTATATATACATGTCTGCGTATATAGCTGCAGTGTTGGGAGGTTAGTAAGGGCGAGAAGGGAGCAAGGGGTAGTTGAGAGGAGGCGCACTTAAAATCCGGTAACAGCACTCGAAAAGATCTCCTTGTGAAAGCCCGGGAATATATCCCTTGCGTATGCCCTGCACTTTGTGTTCTCCTTACGCGTCTCGCCTCCTGGATGAAGAAAACAATGCGCAAAAAGCCTTTTGCATAATGTGCGTCCGTATAATGTATCAAGAATTTTCTCCAATGTCCACGATAAATAAATTATTCCTATTATGATTGGTAACGATAATGAAGCTTCGCGATCGCACCCTCGCGAAACCGCCCTTCCGGAGGAAAATAAAATCGTTCGGAACTATCTCGAAGAACCGAGAAAAATTTTTCCTGATGAAGTTTCTTCAAGCCTGATGACAAAAATTACTGGTCGAAGACTACTGTTGAGATTTAAATCATCCTGGAGTACACGCGGTTGACGAGAAATATTGAATCTACATTAATTCTAAGGAACAAAAAGTTCAATTGTTTATTATTTATTTATTTTGTACATTTTAATTTTGTACTGTGGAAGTACTTTTCAAAAAATTGACCAAATCTTCACATTAATGTTCACCAAATCATCATTAAAAGTTATTGCTAAATTTTGGTTAACAGTTGTGCCACGTTTCAGCCTGAAAACATCCATTCTACCATTAATTTTGTTTGCATTGTTTTTCTCACAATATTTGGACCACTCTAGCTATCGGAAAAATTGTTTTTCACGTTTATAATGCTTGCTCAATGGGGAAAACTAATGAGTATAATAATCATTTCAGTGAAATTAGTTCGGTAAAATTTAAGTAAATTAAAAAAAAAAATTAAGCGATGATGATTTTTGACGGACAAAAGCTATCGGGGGTCAATCATAGCTGATGCATTTCCCTCTCTCGTTGAATTTTTCAGTCTATCCGAGGTGTGCGAATCGATTTTCCAGGACAATACCAACCAAAGTCCAAACAAACTCCATCCGCTCACTGCTCGGGGCTAAAAATATATTGTCATGTATATATATGTATACATGGACAATGTCCAAAGAGAGGGAAAGAAAAGGCAAAGTTGAGGGTACGGGGTTTGGTAATGTAGTGAGTAAAGTGTTGACATCGAAATTCGTTTGAGGTCGCTGGCAAATAATCGCAACCATCCTATCCAACATCCCATGCAACTTTTCCATCCCGCTCGCGTCACCAACACACTTTTCAGCGTGAACTTTGGCACGTACGCCGATATCACGCTCCAAGGCCTTATCCTATCGCCGTCATCGTCGGCGTCGTCCTCGTCTTCGTCGTCGTCGTCGTCGTTCTCGAGAGCCCCAATTGCCCCGAGGAAAATTCTCTCACGACTTTTCCCACAACCAAGAATTCCAAGTGGTACACTTCGCGAAACCTTATCGACGATTGCCCCACGAGAGAAAACCCGATCTTCCCATACCAGAAAGAAAATACTTTACGAACCCGATATAAGTCTGCATACATACGATAGTCAGGGATAAAGAGATTAATGAAGATTGATCAATCTAAGAAAATTAATATCGCAGTGGCCTTTCGGAAACGAAGATATCCTTCAGGATATCATGATGGGTGTAGGAAAAGTTTTGAAAGGAAAATTACGTATGGGGAAACAATTTCTTGCTAATAATCATAAAATATAATAATCATAGCTAATAATCATATAATAATCACAAAATAATTCAGAACGAATATTGGAAATGTACAAAGGTACGGTTCGTTGAATATTTCTGAAAGTCTTCGGTGCATGGATTCTCTAGTCGAACATGTTGTATTTTACCTACGCTTTTCTCCCCTTTGCCTTCTGCCTCACATAGAGACGAACGATGGGCTTTTTTTAAATATTTTTTTCTTTTATGCTACTTCGCTTCGAGATGCTTGCTCGTTTCTCGATAGACGATGAACCTCAGCACTGGTTTCTGGTCTTCAAAGACTTCCTATTCCGGTGAAGGGAAATAGAGGGAGGAGGAGAGAGAGAGAGAGAGAGAGAGAGAGAAAGAAGGAAAGCTTTCAACAATAGAAACTTTTCGGAGCAACCGAAGCGGTTGATCCGTGAGCATTCCCGCGCTTCCTCACGGATCTGCTTTCTGAGACCGGGGGAGAACAGTACATATCGAAGACGACGAAGAAACTGCAGGATCCGTTGAAAATTCAAAGACGCTCAGGACGTTATTCTCGTATATATATATATATACGATATATATATATATATATATATATATATATATATACAGATGAAGGAAAATAAATGGCGGATTGTAGCTTCGAGCTGCCTCGTCATGAGCTAGAATATACATGGTCCGTTCCACCCAAGATGGGACGAATTTTCGACAATACACTTGACTTTTTTAGAACAAAAAAGGATTATAGCGCTTGGAAAGAAACTACAACCAATGCCATCGATAAACTAATAAAATATATTTGAAAATACTCCCTTTTTTTCAACTTTTACCTGAAAAATACGAGAATATATGATCCCAAAAATTACCCATTTTCTAAGCCATCAAGCAAGAAAGTTCCATCAAAAGATTCTAGCAAATTCCTTCGACGAAAAGTCCTGCAACTTTCCGTTGAACATCCCAAACAGTTTCTCATCACCGCTCTTTTTGAGTGCGACCGCGTGGACAGCCAGCAGCCTAATGCAGCGTCAAATCTCACGGTGACATATCAACAGAGGGAACCGACACACGAATCGTTCAAAGGGTGCACGCAAGAGGGAGCTTCGGTGTGTTCGGGGAAAAAAAAGTGTCTTTGCGCGCCGAGACAGGCCGCATCGTGGAGCGGATGGAATTTGAACTAAAATGCATATATATATATACATCTGTATTATGTGTATTCTCGTTTGAAAAATGCTCTCCGACCGCGTAATAGAGCGTCCTCTTTCGTCTTTGCGTAAGAACATCTCGGCAAAGGAAATGTGTGTGTGTGTGTGTGTGCTTCGAGTTCCCGTTGCGGTTAAGAGGTTGCAGAGGTCGAAGGGAGTTAGAAATTTATCCACTGGGTGAATAAGAGACCGGGGGTGAGTGTGTGTACATGTAGATGTATACTCACCCTCACTCGCTGTCTCATATAAAGAGAGAGAAAGAGAGAGAGAGAGAGAGAGAGAGAGAGAGAGAGAGAGAGAGCAAGAGTGAACATAGCAAAGAGAATTGCCCGGGCTCCGATGTCGTCGCGAATGTAAACGTTTCGCGAGTAAACATGGCCGACATGACGTGTAAGTACCATCGCGACGCACAGGGATAAAAGAGACTCGAAACTAAGCTTTTATATACATATACATATATATATACATCTATGCATGCATGAATTTACAATATACCGGATGATTCAGAATCGCTGGCACAACTTTGTGCTGCTTGAGTTCGAATTTCGGACATTTCCCTGTGTCATAGTCAAAATTTCAACCAATCCAAGCATCGTTTGGATATAACACGAGTCGCGGTACCATCAGACACGCCGGAGAGCTTTTATGCGGTAGGCTTGTAATTGGGTAGAGATGTTTGGCGTTGTTCATGTGGTGGTAGACTTGTAATTCGGTAGGCTTCTTTGAAATGCTTTAATTCCGGTAAAGTTGTTACTGGCTATAGTAAAGTATCGGGTATGTAAACTTGCTAAATATAAATAACTATCTTCTTTGGCTATCTACACGCATTTGACAATATTTGCTTTATCTTTGCTTGGTAATGACAATTGGAATGACAAAAATTCTTATCAATCATCGGTCTCTTAGTGCCAGAAACTCGGTCCTTTAATCTCGTGACGAAATTAAATAAAGTATATATAAGCGTCCGAGTGCAACCTCCTATTCTGTATCACCCTGTACTCGTGCCCAGGAAAATAAGTATACATGCAGATGTTAGATACGTAAAATGCGACGTACAGGCAGCCCCCTCGAGATGAAATATGCCGCGGAGGAAATGAAAAAATTGAAGTGCATCGAAAAAAAAAGTCGTATCTCATTCCTCATACCCAAGACAGTAAATGTGCTTTGAACTAAAGTGAATATTTTTATTTGCAGAACGTTTGTAAAATATATATTTTTTTTTTCCGGTAGGACCCATAAGAATGTCTCATTATCGCGCTTTGGTAAAATAACATGTGGGACATTTGGGCACTGGTCAAACGAGTCCCAAATTTATTTTTCTTCTTAATTTATCATTTGTCTCTGGCGGTTGCGCTGTCGAATAAAAAATGATTTATAGAACTGAAAAGTGGATTAACCGAGCATAGATATTCGTGGTTCAGATACGCAAACGTTGCATCGATTCAGCGCCACTCTGATACTTCGTGTGTAACACACGAAGGAAAATGAACGAGGCACACGCAAGACAATTTACCATGTACCATGTATAGAGGCAAAATATTATACTTGTACGTATATATACATTTTGCAGAGTAGTACTATGACTTGGAAAGAGCTCTGTTACTAACTCGTCCTGGTGACGTCTGTGGACGACGATACGATGTACTCTATTTTGCGAAAAGTGAAAAAAAAAAAAAAAAAACTGCAAAAGCAGCTCAAGTCTGACGACGAGCTGCTACGCTAATCCCAAGCACACGGACCATAAATGAGGTCGAGACTTCTTCTTTTTTTTTGCCTTCCTCTTTCCAAGATAAAAGTAGTACGTACACGACTTTTACGTCGTTCTGTATCATATTCGGACAGAGTGCAGTTTTACCTTCGCGATGTAAGTATACATACATTCTGGTGTATCCTATGTACACGTTAGATATTTGTTTTTTTCTTTCACTCCAGTATATTGTGTCTCCACTTTAGTAAATTACGAGAAAAAAAAAAAAAAAAAAAACTGTAAAACAAAACTATCAAATTCTTTTCCAAAAATTCGTTTGGTCGTTATCAACGAAAGTATGGCAGAGCGAAACTTCTGATATTTTTGCAAAATTCGGTTAATCAAACTGAATGTTTTTTAAAATCCCTTTGAACACGCGGATGATTCTAGTTTGAGTGTTACAGGTGAACAAACATCCCTTTTTTCCCATTGATTTCCTTTCAAATTTGGCTCGATCAATTTTTTCTTCAGACCAAACCTATCCCTGTTTTGATTTCACCAATTTCCAAATATAGACCGGTAATACAGATCGGACCCTGATAGATCGGTGAATAGGGGAGCAGAAATATGAAGAGTCTTATGCTCAAGTCAAATTAAAAAAAAAATGTTTTTTTTTTTAACTCCTAACGAGCGTGTATACGAGGAATGCGTGAATTTTCGTTAAAAGCATATCAGAGTGTTACGAGTTTACATAATGCATGTGTATATGTAACCTTTGGAAGGATCGTATTAGAGCGATATTTCAGGAGGACCAAGGGAGGGCGTTGCACAGCTCGCGGAGAGGCTTAATTCGAGGCAAATCTGTCGGTGACACTTGCAAATTAGCACGGAAACCCTCGTACCCTCCCTCGGACCCTTTCCCCATCGCGCTCGGCTCCCGTTCCTGCATTCGCTTTCCTGTCGGAGCGGTATAGCATTTGGCTGGCAATCTCTCACTCTCAAGAAGCTCTACACCCTGTTGTAACATATATACATATATATATATATATACATGAATATTACTGTATCCTCGTGTACATGTACGATTAAATTCCGGCATCATACTCCCGAAAAGGAATATACATATATACATACGATATGTCTACAAGCCATGTGTGTTCGTGTCCTCGGTACGAAAGCCACGAAGTCATGTTATACCGAATCGGAAAATTTCATGCGAGCATGCGGAAGATAATATATGTAGTATGTGGATAGAATTGTATTCATATCTAACCGAGTTTAAGGCTTCGAGGATTCCATACCGCGCCATGCAACAACTTTGAGTGCATTTACGTATTTGCATATATAGTTTGCCTACTGCTCGGGGGAAACATTGATGGCTTTTTTTTTTGTCCAGATTATCAGTGCTCGTTCAGCACGGTTACCTTTTCGAAGGTAAACTATTGGCGCAGGAATAGTTACCAATTGAATTTAAGCGATATGACGTTTTTTTTTACTTATTTATATATTTGACGAGTTGAAATGATTATTGTCATGAATGCCAATAACATTGGTGTGTGGTTTTTGAAAAATCGAGCAACATTGTACAATTTATTTCGTCGAAATGAAAGTAATTTTTTTGACAATTATTGATCTACGATAGTCAATAAGGATGATAAAATGTGAGAAATTAAAATTATGATTGCGGAAACTGTTTGAGATTCCTCGATTACTTTTTCTTCCCATTTTAGTTGACACGACATTTTCTTGAATTTCGGGATGTTATCTTTTTATTATTGTACTCTGTCGAAGACATGTACGATCGAAATTTACGAAAACCCGGAGATGAAATTTAACGAAGCTTCGTGTAATTCTCGACGTTTACTTTCCACTTTCCGGGCGAGTGTCGCCGATGCGAGAACGCTTAATTAACCCCGGGTATAGTGTAGACGGAAAATTGATTACGCGGGATTGATCGAATGTTGGCTGGAACTCGAACAAACCGGTATACTCCCGTAACCACCGCGAGACCTTCCTCCATAAAATTATCCCGCGACGCGACCGATGTTTGTACCGGAAGGGCTGCTGCGAGATTCGTGACTGTCGTAATTATATCGATGACCAATCAAGCGTCTCGTTGGTTACGCGCATGGACACATGGGCCATTAGTCAAATTCTATGACCAAAAGTACGTGAAAAATTCGATCGTCATTGCGTTACTCCGCGTGCATATGAAATAATGTAAAACTCCTCAATGCGGAATGAGATGGAATAATTGTTTTTAATCTTTACAAAAAATTGTTATTAAAAAAAATTCAAGAAATTACGGTAAAATTAAAAATTTATAGCTTACGGGAAATAATAATTTAATTCATGTTAAGCAATTGTAATTATATAATTATAAATTATATATGAAATCTCTGTAACTTGAGAATAACTTGAGCAGCCGATTCTCTCCATATTCGATGATTTTTATTTGAATTTAAGAATTCAGTGTCAATATAACAATCACGTGCAACATTCTGCAGCAAAATTATCTTATCTGTACAGTTATCAGGAATAAAAAATTCAGAGTATCCAATTTCTCGCTATCGACAGTGTCAGAAGAGACGTAACAACGATTTAAAAAAAAAAGCCTATAACAAACTTACCAGGATTTTATAGTCATCGTTCGAAATTTTCGTCATTACATCCAGCATCAATCATCGTAATCCCACTCTCTTTCTCTCTTCACAATCACAAAACCCTCGATTCACCTTCGTTTTTTTTTGGGCACCAAAAATTGAAATAAAAATTCTCAATATTCGACGTCATAAACAAAAAAAAGTCATTAGTTCATGTCCGTCAATTTATTAAAAAAAAAAAAAAAAAAAAACAATAGGAACAATAAGACGAGTGCACTGACATGGAAAAAAACTTTGCTGATAACGAAAAACCCACACAGACACTACTCGATGACTTGGTATACGTGGATCTATACCATATGATCCCCGAGGCGTCTACCAACGACTTTCCGTCACTACTTCACACACACACACACGCCCGCAGACTCGGCTGTACACAAAATCCACGTTTATATCCACTGAAAATTTCGAATGTTTTCTCACTGGTGTATCTCTCGTTGCTCTATTTTCAATTACGAATTAATGCGAGATATCTCAGAACGTGGTATAATTGACGTGGTTTGTGTCATTGAAAAATTCACGAGAAAAAAAATGTGCAGTGTGTCGTGAGAATCGAGTACGAGGTTGAATTTGTCGCAACGAGAAAGTTTCCGACGCGCCAAGATAGCAAATAATACTGCTTGTGGCATGAAACGTTCATCGAGGACTAACATCGATTGGTACACAATCGCACATGTACACACACACACACACACACATTTATATCGATAGTTGGTAATCAAAAGGGCGTAACTTACAAAAATGTATGCACATTATTTAACCAAATATTTGGATTATTATTATAACTATTATTATTTTTGTTATTATAATTATTATCGTTTTTGTATTATATTTTAAATGTATATTTTCTCAAACACGTTGCTGCAAACACTTGTGAGTGTTTACTGATAATATGGCGTACTGTAGCCGAGTCCCTGCTGGGAACTTAACGACTGAGAGAAGTCATTCTCTCTCTGTCTCTCTGTCTCTCTCTCTCTCTCTCTCTCTCTCTCTCTCTCTCTCTCTCTCTCTCTCTCTCTCTCTCTCTCTCTCTCTCTCTCTCTCTCTCTCTCTCTCTGTCTGTCTGAAACATCATGAGTCATTCGAGTCTCGCGAGTCAGAGGAAAAAAAAAAAATGAAATGAAAAAGGAAGCAAAAAAAGGAAAAGAGATAGTGGGAGAAGCCACGAGAGTTCACTGATCTTCGTGGAGTTGTCGAGGAGCAGAAGAGAGAGAGAGAGAGTGAGAGAGAAAGAGAGAGGTAGATGGAGATGGAATGTAAGGAGAAATGGTTGGTGCTAGACAGACAGCAAAATGTTAAATGAGAATGGGGGGGAAAAAAATGGTCGACAAGGATCTCGAATCACAATCTCCCCTCTTTATTCGAGATATATTTATCACATCAATGCTGAGAGAAGGGGCTTGTGGAAGGGGAAAGAGCAATAGTCGATCGGACGATCCGGTGAGCCCAGGTGAGAATATACCAGGTAGATTCAGTTCGTGCTTCGCGACTGTATTCACGTGATGTCGCGAGTCACGCTTCACGAGATCTTCAGCGAGAGCTATTGGCGCGAAATAAGATTAAAGATTTCGACGAGAAAACAAACTTTCAGCTGTCATCGTCGAAAAAAAAAAAAGAGATCGATTTTTGTTTTTATTCGTTCCTGTGCAATGCTTGACCGATTAATTGTATTCAGGTATGGGAAAATGGGCCTGAAATTCGAAGGGTTAAACTACTTTATTTTTGTCAAGTTAATTTATTTAAATCGTGTCTCGTGTTCGTTTTTTAAAATTAAACATTAATTTTCTAATTTTTTATTTTAAGAATTTGAAAATGTACTAAATTCTGAGCTCGAAGCAAAAATTGTGTCGAAAGAATTTTAATCGACTTAACGAACGGAATATCAAGTGAATGACAATATAGTTTGAATGATCCTGCATTTTTTCATGCATGTGGATTTTTTGGGGAAATTTCGCGTCAGATGCAATTTCAGAGGAACGGATTAGAATGGAGTGGTAAGTTGAGAATGCGACAGGTGGTCAAGCGACCTTTTGGAGATCGGGATTCGCGACATCAAGTTTAGCGGAGTAATCGAGTCTCCCACCCTTTTCTCTCTCTCTCTCTCTCTCTCTCTCTCTCTCGCTCTCTCTCTCTCTCTCCCCCATCTCCTAACCAAACACGACACAATCTCAACCGATCGATCGAATCGCTGTTTAATAGCCCGCTCTCGTTTGATTATTGTCACTTCCCATTCCCAACGCTCTCGTACACTCGACTCGTTAATCGCATGTAAGCGCACATAATGATCGAACCTATACGGGACAAATGCCGAAATATCGTGAACTCGATAGTTACACGGTTCGTAGACTTTTTTTTTCCGATTGAAAATAAAATAGGAAATTTATTTTTTTAGAAAAAAAAAAAAAAATAATGAAACAAATGAAAATGAGCAATTTCGATTTTCGTTCAAATTCAAATGATCCTAAGCATTTTTTTTTCATCGAGTACACTTTCTTCAATTCAATGTCCAATGGAAGGAAAAATCCAAGGAAAATATTCAATCTGACAAATATTTATGTAACTATAATTGAAATTTAATTCAATGAATTGTGAGTCAATTAATTCGATAAAATTGCAGTTAGAAAGGGTTTGTTGGAATTTTCGTCCGAGTAAGTAATTGGCCGATGGCTAACCAAGAAAAAAAAGTTCACGAATATTCGAGACGTTATACGTGAATCCGTAAATATATACTCCCCCAATATCTTTAAAAAATAAATCTCTCGACCATATATAATTATGATGATAAATATTATTGTGATTGTGAGGATACGTGAGTGGCAAAGCATTTTTGTTTAGTCAATGCACTCGAACGGAGCGTCGTTAACCTCACACGTGGAGAAAGAGTTATTCCTGTCGTGAATCGCGAGACGGTCACGAGGGGTTCGAGAATTTCGTTAATGGCTAAATATAGCTATGCAATCTTGCGAATAATTTTCAGTCTCATAGCCATAAAAAAAAACAAAAAAAATGTTTAAACTCTCATTCTTAAATCCCATCATTGTTCCATTCATTTTTTTTTTTTCATATATCACCTTTTCTCGTATTTTTCCATCCTTACGAGGTGATTTTTTTTTTCTCGCCAATCTTTATTTTTCCCGTCTCTTGGGATCAGAAAACACGGTCGAAAGAATAATCGTCGTAGGAGAACAAACGATGCGTTCGCGTGATGTATGGAAAATTAGCTTGTCTGATATTCACGTTAACGGCTGCTGTTGGAGTACGTGCAGACAAAACTAATGAAAGAAAGAAAAAATTTTGAAAGAGAAACGAGAGAGAGAGAGAGAGAGAGAGAGAGAGAGAGAGAGAGAGAGAGAGAAAGAAAGAAAACGGCATTGGAGGTGAAAGAAGAGGAAATGGAGAAAAGCAAATTACGTGTACGCGTTCACGTTCCTCCACTCGTGACTCCGGGCCGACGCTCAAGGGTTTTTCGCTAATTAAGATTCTTGCGGGGCAGAGGATGAAGGAGACAAAAAGAGTTTGAAGAAAAAGAAAACAGTGTATGAAAAAAAAAAAAATAGGACCAGATCTGGTGAAAAGGGAAGAGAGAAGGGGATGAAAACTGCGGGAAAATAAAGGGGATGATAGAAGAGGGTTGAAGCCGAATAGAGAAAGAGAAAAAAGAGTCGCATTTACGACACACCTGCAAAATACAGAAAGACCCTTAGGATTGGAATTCGGAATTGAAGTTTCTACGGGAGAGCGAGAAGAGGAAGGATTTCAACGGAATATCGGGGCTGACAAAACCCGATCGTCGTGGATAAGCTTGTACTGCGTGAAATCCGTTACTTTGTTACACGCGAAAAATTTTATTGGTTGCCCCCGATGCACATGGCTCTGACAGAAAAAAAAAAAAATATATATATATATAATAGAAAAAGAAATTCAAATTTTCATCGACAAAAAGCAATTGAAATAAAAATTTAAAGACAAGAACGAAATCGTTAACTTGAATTAACCAAAGTCATTGTACAATAAAATTTATTTTATTCTCTCAGAACAAATCCTACGTTTTTTTTCCCACAAATGCCTCAGTAAAATTAACGTTTATAGTGTCCTACCACTATAATTATACCAAAGGTAATTTTTAAATATTTTATTTTTTGACACTTTGAAAATTGTATTCTCTAAAAGACATCCAGAGGGTAGTTTAAAAGGAAAAAAACCCCTCTTTTGGAATTCATTGCTGATAGAATTTTTCCCTATCTCTTCACTGAAATTAAATGCCTCTTGCACAGATTGATGCACGTGTGGAGATTTTTTTTTTTTACAAGAGCCGTATCAATGTTGAAACTGTGCCTTAATTGAAATTGACGATTGGATATATATTTGTCGCGGGAAAAATAATCGAAAAAACGATACAAAATGGCCATTTGCAAAATATCTCGGCTGTTCGGATTTGCAATGTTTTTTGTATTTCGATTGATCACTAAAAGTTAAATGAATCTAAAAAAAAATTAATTCAAGTAAAAAAAATACGAATGAAATAAATAAATGAATAATATGTACAATACTTGTTTATAATAATTCTTCATTTTTCCTCTGTTCTTATCGATCATTATATGCCGTAGAAATCACGCTAATGTAAAATTCGTACGAGCAGCTATAATTTTCGGAAAAATGTCGAGAAAAAGAGCTTCAAAGCACGGGTGCTTTATAAATTCTTCACAAAGCTCGATGTAGGTCGTTCGATGCTTTGCTACTCGGCAACTATAATACAACCACACACGCATGTATATTTATATATATATATATAAAGGTATACGGAACATCGCCCTTATTCTCAGACTGTTTCTCAGCGAGTAAAGGGGATGCTTTTTTTTATTTTACTTTTTTTCCTTTTCCCGAACGTGGAAAACGAACGAGCGGGATAATAAGGGAGCACGAGAAGCATTCGCGTTCCATTTGGGGAGTGCACACTCTCCGAATCGTTCGTTTTCGTATCTCGTATTTTCGTTTTCATAGTATAAATGTTTTCTTCGGATTGTTTTATTTGTAAAAATTATTTAACTCTCTCAATCGATAATGAATAAGAAAAATGTGTAGATTTTTTTAAATATTATTTTATACTGAAAAAAGAACTGAGAGATTTCCAAAAAATAAAACTTTTATTTGAGAAAAATGCTTTTTATAATTTTTTCGATCGTTTAAATTTGAGACCCAATAATACGGAGACACAAGTATGCCTTTCTAAAATAAAATTTTAGCAACCGAAAAATTACGAAAATTAAAAAATTGTTTAATAATGAAAAAAAAAAATGAAAAATCTTTATTGATTAAATAAGTGTCTTATTATAATAAGTATTATTATATAATATATAATAATATATATATATATATTATATAATATGTATATAATATATAATAATATATATATATTATATAATATAATATATAATATAATATTATAATAAGTATTATTATAATACGTAAATAAGTGTCTTATTCTTTTCATGTATTGTCACGAAATTCAATACCAATTATCCGACTCAAAGCTTTTTCTTAATAATAAAAAGACGATGAAATTACTATTAAAATGTATGGGGAATGGGGAATTTCAAGGGCGTGACGGTAAATTTAATGAAAATCGAGTGACAAAATCGAATGAAAAACGATTTTCGTTTTTTTTTCGAAAGTGTTGGAGATCGAGTATTTCATTTAGTACCTCCAATTTTATTCGTTTTCACGACGAACTTTCAGCGGGTTATAGAGATCTAAAGGCCCACAAAGAGAGAGAGAAAAAGTGAGAGAGAGAGAGATAGAGCGAGAGAGAGAGAGAGAGAGAGAACCAAATCGTCTCTTTGACGGTCTTGGCTTGAGCCGTCGTTTATGCGACCCTTCAAGCTCCTCGATATCGCTATGCGAACACCCGGTCGTTGCAAAATTGCATCCACAGCCAAAGTACGTTCGATCGAGATGAGGGAAAAAAAAAAAAACGAAGAATAAGAGAAAAGAGAGCAAGGAAGAAGAACCAGGGAAGAGAGTCGAAGTTGAAACGACGACATCAAAACGAGACGAGAATCGCAAGGGGGGGATATAACTCGCGACGACGTAATCCGATTGTACGACACGATCTCGCTTGCCCATACAGCTCTTCTCTTCCCTTCCGTTATGTCCACCGATCTTCCCGATATTTCTGCTTCCTTCACAATTTTTTTCATCCCCCCCCCCTCATCATTGGATTCTCTCGACACTTTGTGCAAAAAAAAAAACAAAACAAAATTTTTTTACCGAGAGTAACGGATGTAGAATGAACGTAAACCCGATCCTGGAGCCATGGGACTACTCTGACGTGACCATTAAGAGCGTCCTGAAAATTCTTCCTGCCCATGCTTTTCGATGGAGCCAAAACAAAAAAAAAACTCACCACCGGATATTCGCGCTCGCAATCGCATTGGCCGACGATGAAAGAGCGAGAAAAATCAATAATCCCCGCGGCATATTCCAGCAGAGTCCATTGAAAATATCGAGCTTACGAATTTTTTTTTGCATCACTCTCATGAAATTCGTCTCGCGGATACGCGATTTTTTTTTTTGTTGCTCACATATACGGAAATCCATTGAAATGGATTTACATGGAAAAGACAAATATACGATTGTTGGAAAAGATTTTCTTTTTTGCTTCGTTGTCATCGCGAATCGAATCGCCAGTAAAAAATTAGTTGCGGTGAGGGAGAATTGGGAAAATCGTATGGAGAATTTTTGGAACCGTGGACAAGATGATCTTTCGATGGGAATGATGATCGACAGGTTTCAGCCTTATCAAAGGATTGTCAAAATTTTTTTTTTTTTCAGCTATTCAAACGATCTTTTATTTGATGTCAAATTGTTTTTGAAAAATAATTGCCAACCTGCTGCTGCTGCTGCTGAGAAAGAAAAAATAAAAAAAAAAAATTCCACGTCACTTGGGGCGGTGGGAAAAATATTTGAAAAATTCCTGAATAGCAGAGGAGGCTCTGAGGATCAGCTCGATATGACGGGGAATGGACCATTGATGGACGGAAACATTTATCTTCGGATGGAAAAATGATTTGTTCTCGCGTTGTGTGCGTGCGTGTGAAGAATCGAAGGTATCGAAAATCGGGGTTGTTTTTTTTTTGGCTCCGCTCAAAACTTCGGGTAGACATTGACGATAAAAATCTTACGGTTTATAGACACGAAAAATTTATCGTTTTCTCGACATTGTTTTCTCGCTGTTTCACAGCCAAGATGAGAATTGCCCAACAACGCTTCGGGAGGTTAGTATAGGATATAATTTTATATATATATATATATATATATATAGGCTGCTGGGCAAACATGAAACTGCACATTGTGCTGATAGCGTCTGGGCCAATATTTTTCGCGTCTTACAGAGACTCCTCGATCTCCTCTCGGTTTGCCCGGATCATCAATTTCGAAGGACTAGAGGATCGCCAGCCAACCACAGTTTGCAGGATGTCTGCGTGTGATCTCAGGACTCGAACGAGATATGTATATACGTCTGTATATACACATATATACACTTTTTCCTACACAATATATATGTCTATCCATATAATATACACATGTGAAAATACGAGCACGTTTGCCAATTCTCGAAAGACTCCAATCCTACGACTCCTCTGAACCTCAAAGTTACGACTCACCGACCATAAATGACAAATTACATTTCGTCGTAATAACAATTAATAAAAAATAATATCATTAAACGTGAAATTAAAATAGATGTAATGTTTTTTAATTGTGCAAATAAACGTTTATTAATTTTATCGTTAAGAGTATAGAAGAGAAATATATGTTAAAGATATGAAAATAAATTGTGAATCCGGATTTTCCAATTTTCTCCAAAAAACCTCCACGTCATTGCTCATTGAACCAATCGACGAATCCGGAAGTTTCTTTCGCTCGATGAAACATATATCTTCGGATTAAATGTTAACCCTTTGGGCGTGGAAAGTAATTGGAAAATACGAAACTCCAGTGTTTCTAGCACTGAGTATACACCGTTGGTCGAATTCAATTTCTATACACTCCTTTTGTTGATTGAATTTTCGAACGGTCCATCGAGACGCATCGGGACTCTTCATTTTTTATTATTTAAAGAAGAAAAAAAATGTTTTTCATTCTTCGTGGCAAATTATCATTTGTTCGCGACGGTATTGTTTGACTTTTTATTTTTCTATATAGCGCAGCCTGGATCTAGACGATGACCATGACCCTCTGGAATTTGGTCCAACATTTTTTCACATTGTCGAAATGCTCAAAGGCATGCAATTTTTTGTAGATTCCTTTTTTGCCTCGATTTTCATTCGAACATTACCGATATGGTACAAAGGGCGCAGTTGCATAATATATGCATATGCATATGACTGTTAATGACTAACGTCGATAATGACGAGGCATGATAAAGTGACGCGAGCTCATCATCGAATGAGAGTAAATACCAACCATAATCCAGTGGACGGTACAGCCAAGGCTCAAACAGGCCAGGAATAATAGCCCAGAATCTCTCTCTCTCTCTCTCTCTCTCTCTCTCTCTCTCTCTCTCTCTCTCTCTCTCTCTCTCTCTCTCTCTCTCTCTCTCTCTTTCACTTTTCGCATATATGAACATTCGCAATCAGCTAACGAATGAGGCATGTATACATGGCGCGAAATGGGAATGGTGATTTGACGATTCGCGTTTGATTTGCAAAATGCATCGTTGCATCGAGAGCTCCGGAATGCATTTGTGAAAATTTAGACGAATATCATGCACGATATATATGATACATGGGTATGATCGATCGAGAATTGCGTATCCATGAAATATCGACAAATTTCATTAGCCCGCCACGCAGATGGTCGCTGTGTTGTAATTAAGCGGGGATAGAAAAAAAAAATTAACGAAAGTTAACGCACGAATCGTATTAAATAATTGGTCTATAAATATCCTTCACGCTGCGTCGAAAAAAATGGCTGACAATATGCGCGTGTGTGTGCACGTGAAGTATATATAGCGATAACAATGTTTCCCATGAAATATTACCATCGGATCGCTTGCGCGACAGTTTTACACCGAGATTACACTTTATTTTTGCTGGCTCGTGTGTTAACTTTTTGAATTTTAGAAATCATGCGACTCGGCATTGCTACGTCAACTGTGTCAACAATTTATTGGGATACAACGATCGATATACTTGTGAAGAGAAAAAAAAAGAGGCGAAGATTAATTAATTTTTGACGATAAGATATATATATATATATATTATATATATTATATATATACATTTTTTAATTAATGTAAATATTTTTTTGCCAGAATACATGTGACATACAAAATATGAATTTCTTTTAAGTCACATTTTTTCCCACGAGAGTAAAATGGATAATCTAGGAATACGTTCTCGGAATGACGAAAAGTAATTTTCCAAATTGTGCAAATCGAAAACGTGTGATTCAAAGGGTTTCAATATAATAAGCGTGTACGGTATGAGTTCTAGCTACAATACGTGTAGTCAGTCTACAATCCTATTACAATTTATAACCGATATCTACAGACCACACACAATCACTGTATTACTTTATGAAAAAGGGCCTTGTGCCCGTTTATTCTAATAAATAAATAAATAAATAAATAAATAAATAAATAAATAAATATTTTATTCCGAAATTTCGTCTACCTTCACGAATTCATTGTCAGAAAATAACAATATCAAACACGCAAAAATATTGAATTCTTTGCAAAAAGAAAATCTCTTTGAGCGATCTCAAAATATTTTTTCCAACTAGATTGTTCGCGAAAGTTCTTTTTTTAACATTAAAAGTTATCAATTTTTGGCTTGTGACTTAAAATTAGAAATTTTTCGTCAAAATAGTCTCACCTAAATGGTACAATTCGATGCTTATTAAAAATTCCCTATTTTTATCTTACAAAATGATTCCCTCGATGTCGTATTTCTCTGACAAAAAAATACGTTCGATTCCTCTCAATTATAACTCTTTATTTTACATAGACACTTTGATCAACTTCAATTATAAAAAAAAATTATTAAAAAAACTGTGGGTGTCTACGAAAAAAAAAGTTTTGAAATCAGCTACCTACTTATAATTTGACTTTACATGGAATTCCTCATAGGTCATGATGCATCGACAATTATATTTAATTATAACATTTGAGCACGTGCTTCGCCTTCGTGAGAGACGAGGGATTCGGTGACATTTTCGAACTAAGTAAGTAATGCTGTCTGCCCAACGAAAGGAGAGAGAGAGAGAGAGAGAGAGAGAGAGAGAGAGAGGAAGATTCGCCTTTTTAATTAATCCCGGATGACGCGGATACGAGAAGCTCAGTCTGCAGGTCGGGTATCACGACGACTGAGGAGCAATGAGTGTACATCTTGGGCGTTCTTCGTCCTTCGCGTTCGGACTCATCTCGAGACACACTCCGCCAGGCTCGGGCATAAGCGCGAGAAGCCAGGATCACGAACTAATTAAAAGTTTCAGGCCCCCCATACCCCTTTTCGCAAAAGGCCCCCCTCGAGAAGGGTAGCAAAGGAGTTGGGGGGGGGGGGGGGGTCACACGCTGACACTCTGGGAAATTGAATCCCCGGTGCCCAGTCAGCCACGCGAGAGCAACGTTGATGTACAGAGTGAGTGAGAGAGAAAAGTAACAACTCGGCATTATTATCACGGCGCGATTCACGACAAAGCGTGAGAGAGTCCCGACTGCTTTTCACGAGATAACATTTTTTTTTTTTTATGGCAGACGCATAACCATTTTGCATTTCCTGATTTTTGTCCTGCAGGAGGGTATTAGTCTCCAGTAGTACGAAATAAGATGCTTATTGAATCGTTTCCTTGACAAGGAACGACGTAGTTTCGTGTTTTAAAAAATAAACCAAACAAATATAAAACCTTACTCAAGTATGCTGAAGTTATCAATATTCATATTATTATTATTATTATTTATATCATTAATAGTAGTAGTAGTATACCCTTATATATATAATATATAGCTCTGAAGTTGAGCAATCTAGACTGTCTTTCGTCATTCTCGCGCTACAAAAATAATCCATGGTTGAAGAAACATTTTACCTAATTGACTCAAGCGAACCGAAATAAATATTATCACCATTCGTATGACCATGGCAGTCGTCTGAGATTGTCTACGGATTAAAATCGATGTATTCACAGAAGCGTCTGCTAGCCAAACATGATAATTTCAAGGTAGGTTGAATATCAAAATATCGAACATTTTTTATCCTAAAATTGAAATATTTTTCATGTACTTATTTCGTTCACGGTCTAAGACCGTGATTTCGTTAAAAAAAAAAACATGTTGACATCCATTGCACCCTCGTTTCGCTCACTTTTCCACCCTACGCTCTTTCCTCTCCACTCTCAAATGTACATAAATAATATTTAACTCGGGATTAGTATCCTCTCAGCCCTTCCTCATCTTCCATTCTAATTTCCGGGCTTTATCATGCAGTCAGGTAGAACGCTCTGGTGGCGCTAATTAGGAGAGAGAGAGAGCTGAGCGCGGTACATAATACCCCTCGGTTTCGAGGACGATGTATAAGCCTCTTGCGAGGATGCAAGACTCCCTACAGCCCCGGGAGCCCCGTGAAGAGAGAGATTCGAAGTATACGACCCGCACAAACACACGGGCCCGTATCTCATCGCTAAACTTTCTAATTCACGAGAATTTCCTTTCCGCGTTTACTTCGCGAAATTTATCCCGACGAACTTGCAATTCTCGTATTCCACAAGTGGACTATGGGCACCGTCTTAAATCTTCATGCGCACACGAGGTGTTATTTTGACGGAATAATTATAGGACTGGATTTCCGTCGAAAAAACAGATATACATTGCAACTCGAAAGAAAAGCAAGACTTCAAATTTTACTGAGAATAAAACTCGACTCAGAGCGGTGTCTCAGGGTGACGCGATTGCCTACCTCTAGTATAGATATCTCTGGAAGAAAGTAAAGAAAGATTCAAAGATGTTTGTATGTAAATCAAGGAAGTTTACTCACCAGGAGGAGTGAGCAGATTGACTGGGTATGGATGGTAGAGCACCCGGTGGCAATGATCTTCTGATGGGTGGACAACAATTTCTTGTTGAATCGACGCAACAATTAGCCTGACTAGACGCATTGACCTGACGTCCCGAGTTGCCGATATCAATAGCTGAATTTCGTACTTTAGATCTGAGCAACGGCGACGTGGAGAATTCACGCTGTGCCGATGTCGAGCTGCTCGAGCTACTCGAGCCGGGGCTACCACCGAGACGTCCGGGCGAGGCGTAAGCGAAGCTGCGAAAACGAAAGTGCGTCTGGTGATAGGGATAGCCGGGTGGTGGTAGCCGATAATGATGATGAAAGCCAAGATCCCGTCTCATGTAAGGATCACCGGGATCAGCAGCCGGCACGTAACGATCCGTTGGCGTGTGAGCCGCGGGCGGTACGTATCTGTCGGCGTATCTCTCGGGATAGAGAATCTCGGGCGGTGGTTGGGGCACATAACGTTCGACCGGTGTATGCGCATTCGGTGGTACGTAACTCGAGCTTCCCGTAGATCCACCGTAAGACCTGTCCGACGACGCAGCGGAAGTTGCACCAGCGACACCGAGAGTCGAGCACGAGGCTACAATGCGACCGCTAACGAAATTATCCTTAGGTTTGGGCAGTGATAGATACTTGTCGGGATGTCCGGCTCTTGCTGGTGAATATCTCTCGGCGCTGAGACCATGAAAGGGAGCGTTAATAGGGGTGATCGGATAACGTTGCTCGTTGTTACTCGAGCTCGAACCATTGCCATATCTATCGAGCCCATAGCCTCGCTCCTGTCCCGATCTCTCGAACTGCTCCAACTGACCGACTTGATGATAACGATCCGCGCTACCGTAAGATACTTGCATCGATTTAGTGACCTGTATGTACTTGTCGTTCGTGCTTGGATTTCCACTGCTCTTCGACGCAGAGGTTTGCGACGCGTAATTCCGTCCGTTCGGCTGATTGTTCTCGGGTGTCGGTGACAGAGATCCGTAACGATCGTTTTTCGTTTGTACGCCACAATTGTTCGTACCACCGGCGTACAATGCTTGATGATAACGTCCCGTATCCGTGACGTTGGATGACGATGTCGTTGGCAGGAGTCTCTCGTTCGAGGAGCCACAATTACCGTATCTAACGACCTCCGTACCGACCCCCAAACGGCTATCGTGTCCAGGCGATGCGTTCGACAGATAACGCTCGTTGCTCGTGGCGAATCTATCGCTGCTGCTTCTCGTCTGTTCGTGCCTCGTCGAGCTGCCATTGCTCGATTGACCGCTGACGTAACGCTGCAAGCTGCCGATATCGCTGTAACGCTGATCGGTTGGATAACGCGGTTGCATCGTAACCTCCGGAAAATTGGAAAATCTGGAGCACGAATAATCCGCGTTATTCGCCGGTGAGCCGGAACTCGGACAAACTCTTGATTCGCTCCTGTCGTTGTATTTCTGACATATGCCCTCGAGACTTCTCTCGGAGGTGGAATAACGTCTCGCGTCGCGGCCCGTAGCGTGCTCGTTCGTCGTTGAATTGGCGAGTACACGCTCCGTGGATGAATAACGTCCGTGTGAAATTTCGGGATTCGGTGAATTCGACAGATATCTTTCCGCAACGCTACCACTCGCGTAACGATCGTGATGCACGCTCGACGTAATATCCTGTCGATGATGATAACGCGACGAATTCTCATGTCTCGGTGATTCATTGCTGTGATATCGTTCCGTGCTCTTGACACTCGATGCGAATCTCTCGGGTGCGTTGATCGGTGATGATGAGACGAGACGGTCGCTCGATATCGAGTATCTCGATGAGACGACGATGCTGCTCGTATCTTTGTGTCCGCTCGTGACTTGAAACACGCCGCAGCGTGAATTCTCGGAATCTCTGGATTGCATTGCACCGAGTATCGGTGATGCCGACGAGAGTAATCTCTCCGTCGACTTAACACCGTATCTCTGTTGCTGCTGCTGCTGCTGCTGCTGCTGCTGCTGCTGCTGCTGCTGCTGCTGCTGCTGCTGTTGCTGTTGCTCCTTGGCCTCGTGCAATGACGCCTGTATACGATCCGCAACGAGGCCATTTCTGTCGGAAGACATTGCCGAATATCTCGAGTCTTTGGACATCGGTGATGCGGGTGCCGTGACGTAACAACGATCGCGATTACTCGGCGAGCCAGGTGGTATAATTCTATCGCAATTATTGCCAGAATAAAAAACAGAATTGAGGCTCTGGGACGAGGTGTACTTCTCGCTCGGGCTTGGTGAGAGCGGTGGTGGAGGGACGAACCGATCGCTTGCCGGTGCTGGCGACGGTGGTGATGGAAAGGTATCAGGTGAGAATGCATTGACGCTTTGCGTACAACCGCTAACGACGGCGCTAGCAGCCCCGATACCCGTGATAATCGACGAATTCGCGTATTCGCTCGTACTACCGCTAATCTTCGTACCGTTCGACATACCGCTTGTACGTTCGTTGCTCGATAATGACGTGGATGCGACGCTTGTTCTCCCATGATTGTACGAATTGTGCTGCTGCTGCTGCTGCTGCTGGTCGATCGTGTCATTGACGATTGGCTGAAAACGTTCAATTGGCTGTAGCGAGAGTCTCTGCTCGCTGGACAGTGAACTAGCCTCGGTGTAGCGGGAGTAACGATCGGCGAGCATGTTGCTCTGGGTGATCGTTGACGTCGCTTGGCACGTTGACGAATTCGCCGAGCGTCCCGCTGCAACCGAGATCGTACCGTATCCGTGATGACCGATCTGCACGGAGGATGTCGCTGTTTGACCGAGTCTCTGATCCTGACACGATCCAATGACATATCTCGCGTTATCGATACTCGATTGCATCCCTCGAGCTGACATCGACGGATCTCCGGGCTTGGAGGAGATATCATCGGATTTGTTCGCGTAATGCTGCTGATGTTGTTTTTCGCTAGTTTTTTCATACCTTTCGTGGGACATGCGACCGCCATATTCGGTGATAATATCGTTAGACTGTAACCTCTCGTTGATCTGATAACGGTCCTGATGACACGCGATCGACGAGGCAACAACGTTCGTCGAGGCTGAGGATGTGGACGAGGATGAGGAAGTGCTACGCTGAATGGACTGCTGTTGTTGTTGCTTGTAGTAGCAGTCTGTCGTGACGATACCAGTCTGCGGACCAACAACTCCGATTGTCGAAACGGAACTTGTACTTTCAACGCCAGTGTGGTGCTGCTGCTGTTGAGCGGCTGACGATGACGATGATGATAACGCTGATGATAGGGGCAATGACGACGCTGTCGCCGATGGCTGTCCGTACTGTGAGGTGGGGTGCTGGTGCAACAGGAGACGTTCTCTTCGGCCATAGTCGTCGTCTGTCGGCATCCTGGTGGCCCGTGGCCCGCTGTCAGGACATCTGCAACACAAACAGATATCATGCATAACCTGAGACGATATTTTCGTTGCTATTTTCTGAATACTCCACCGATAAATATAGTTTTTTTTCAATGGCCTTTGCTTTCTCCGACAATTTTTCCATTTACCTCTCCCAACGACAGTTCGGGAATACATTGTTTTTTTCCCGGATTCCCAACTTCAACAGCGTATTTCTCGAAGATTTAAGAGACAGACAGATTTCTACTATCGTTGGCCATATACCAACTTGTCATTCCAGTCATTCTAGTATCTCTAGCATATATCTATATACATGTTAAAAATATCGCGATACCGTTTACTCGACACTTGATTATTCTTCCACACTAATTGGGTCATGCTTTCTTGAAAACTTCGAGTTTTCATCAGTAAAACTCATAACGACACGCGGGTTTCATTTTAGAGTTGAAATTACAATTTTTTTTTTTTTCATGATGCACTCGATGATACGAAACAAAAATAATTCAGAAAAAAACAAGATGCAAGCTAAAAGATACATATGGGTTTCTCATTATTTTTTCTCGATAAAAAATTCAAATTTTATTACTCTAAGACGTATTCATTAATTTTTTTCGGAAAATTATAACGAATAAAGGATCATAGTTGGTTCACTTTTGTGTCAAATTTATATCAGATAGCTCAAACCAATCCCAATTTACAATTTAATTTATCCACATTTTTCCTAATCGCGATATTCCGCCATCTTGGAACATTTGCAGTATACAATGGCATTGAATAATCGAAGAAAGAAGAGTTTTGAAAACGAAGCTTTCTCGATCACGAAGTCAAAACGTTAAAGATCTTTTCGAGCCGAAGTTTGTCGGGGGGAAGATGAAGCAACTTTTTCAGTCGATTGCGAAAGGGTCCCTGATGGTCCATTATTTTATAATGACGAAATTTTGGCGAAATCGAAATGGCATTAATTTTGATTGAACACAAAATATTCAATGATAAGTAAACATTACAGAAATTATTTATTCCTCATTGAGCAATGACCAATAAAGGAATAAGTGAAAAAAATGTTGTTTACGTTTCGTCAGAAAATAGCGGTAAAGTATGCGGCACGATGTCTGAGCAAACACGAACTAGGAGCCTTCGTGACGCGTAAAATAGATAGCGAAGTAGACACAACGAACAAAAATTAAACTTTTAATCCGACTGTTTTTTTTTTTTTCGAGACACCCTTCTGTTTGATAAACTAGCGTCATATTTTTGTTCACGAAGATCCACGTGTTTCGAGTATGATTAACGTTATCACCGAAAATATGCCTAATTTAGACGAGCAAACTCGCATATAACGTAATAAGGACAGGGCGTTTCGTACGCTTGATTCGCTTCTTCATCAATCCATCTAATTCAATAAGATTGGAGACGCCGATGTTCTGTTTACCATTCAAATCTAAAAAAAAAAAAAAAAAAAAAAAAATCCAGCCCCGATTATATAGTCGCTGCTCGCAATTGAGTTGTTAATAATGCGGGGATCATGAACCGTGAGAGTTCGCTCGATCGCTTCGTGATACGCGCATCTCAGTCGTTTCACGATCGAGAACAAGACGCGGATTCGTGACGCGGCTGAACGACCTCAACAGCGCGACGTCATGATTAGATGAGCTGCCGAGTAAAAAAACTGGAGTTTCTAATATTTTACGAGCGTAAAGTGGCCGAAAGTTTTACATATTTTTTTCGCTACAATTGACGAATTTCTTCGTTCAGAGAAGTGCGGAAACCTCCCTCGATAAAAAGTTTTAAAAAAAACCCTCCCCAATGAAGGTAAGATATTTTTTATTTTCAAGCTGACAACAGTGGTGCTGTGTTCAGGAGTTGATACCCTATTGTATTCTTCTTGGCATTAAATTGACTTGCAATGTCCCAAAAGTTTTAAACATTATTTATTTATTTATTTTTTTTTATTTTATCCACGCCAAAATGTCTTCGCAACGTTACACCGGATCGTAAAAATTCCGCGTTATATCCTGACGTTTCGTTGCCGGGATATAATGTGATACTTGCATCATTCGAGCATAACTCAAAGCTCTTAAACATCACTGTCACTGACTTTACGCGCTAGACTATACAAATATTTGCCATATTCGCGGGTGAGATCGCGATCGCGAGACACGAGCATGATTTTTTCATCCAACACCCAAGTTAAATCAAATGCCAAGACCCTGACCGTGACTTGCACATGAATTTCATGAGCTGATAAACTTTGATAATTCATTCACGTTTTAAATCATTGCTTATCGAGAGATGGGAGAGGGAGGAATAAAAAATTACAACACACGCCACATATTTTATTTCAGGCTGAGACTTGAGCATCAACGACGAGCTTGCGCATCGAAGCATCGAGATCCTGACAACGAGTATCGTCTCGCTCGTTGCAGGAAACAAGAGGTTTGCTCAACGTCATTGGAGTCGATTGACGCAAATTTATTCAAATGGCCTCGACCGTGTTCGAAGTATCGAAGCCCTCGAAGAGGCCAATAGTTTGGCCCCAGTGGCTGGCCGCAGCTGACGGTGAGTCTCAAATAAATCTTTATTTGTCATCTTGGGAATTTCAATTGAAAAAACCTCATCAATTCTTTTGCTCCAGGAGAAAAAAAAATTGCACGCGAATCGATGAAAGTTTATGGATGGGCTATAATTGAGGAGGGTGAATGTCCAAACTAGCCTAAATTTATGGTTGAATTTATTGGAAAAATTCGTCTAACTAAATTAGTCTAATTGGAAAATCAGTCGATATTACACGAAGAGTTTAAATTTTCATATCATTTTAGTCCTCATATATGTCATCTACTTCCTTCACGATACTCTTTCGTCCTTACGACATTTTCTTTTACCCCCAACTTTTTAAAAAAGCTTTCCAGTTTTCGTTGAACAGAAGAAAGACTTGAAACATATTACGACCTAAATTCAATCACTTTTCCAACTCAATGAACACGTCGAACCCAATGCAACGAACAATCAATGAGTGCTTATACACATGGGAATGTCCAATTTTATTCTCATATCAAGGAGATTAAAATACGTTAAATTTATTTCGCAGTCTTCTTGCTGTCGATAGTCGTTGGAATGATCGGTGGCTGGTCATCGCCGTATCTGGCAAAATTCAAGAGCCCCGATGCCGAATTACCAGCCACGGATACCGAAGAATCCTTGATAGGATCGATAATAGCACTTGGACGTATAATTGGCGCGATCGTAGGTGTACTGAGCGTCGATCAACTGGGTAGCAAAGCATCGGTCCTTTACAGCGGTATACCATTGGCGCTCGGTTGGTTGTGTCTCGTGATGGCTCACAGTATAACTTGGGTGTACGTTTCGCGGATAATCAGTGGAATAGGCATGGGAATGTATTACAGCACGTTTCCCCTCTATATCGGTGAAATATCATATCCAAAGATACGCGGTGCACTGGTAGGTTTTATAACCCAGGGCCTGCCGGTTGGTACGGTATTGGGTAATATAGTGGGTGCTTACACACCGATGTGGATATTTTCCTGCGTCAGTCTCGTGCCCAATCTTATTTTCATCGTGTTCTTCTGTCTCAAACCCGAATCGCCCCATTATCTCGTTATACGAGGACGCCTCGACGAGGCAAGATCATCGCTCGAGTGGTACAATCGCGGTGTCGACGTGACCCAAGAATTGGAAACGATCAAACAGTTTACCTCGATCAAGCAATCGTCCACGTATATGAATACATTTCGTGAAATAGCACTCCCCGTAAATCGTAAAGCCATTATGCTGGTCAACATTGTTTACATGCTGGTTCAGCTCAGCGGTCTCTGGACAATGGCTTTTTACATGGAGATCATACTTAAAAACGCCGGGGTGACCGTAATAGCACCCTCGAACGTGGTAATTTTGGTCGGTGTATTGGGTATCGTTGCCGGTTGGACGACGACTTATACGAATGACGCTTACGGCAGAAGAATGATGCTCGCTTGCTCGAGTCTCGGTGTCGCCGTATCTCTCATCATACT
This sequence comes from Rhorus exstirpatorius, assembly GCA_963564615.1. Taxonomy (NCBI): domain Eukaryota; kingdom Metazoa; phylum Arthropoda; class Insecta; order Hymenoptera; family Ichneumonidae; genus Rhorus; species Rhorus exstirpatorius. The sequence continues at coordinate 11,929,083 of OY751318.1, forward strand.
CGGCATTGATTATCAATTGTTGGACTTGGGCTTTGATTCGAATGATCCGATATTCCAGTGGCTACCGATAATAGCGATAATTATGTTTCAAATGAGCCTCGCTGTTGGCATAATGCCGGTACCGAGTACCCTAACGAGCGAAATGTTTCCGGCCAATATCAAGAGCATGGCAACGTGCTTGATAAACATAACCTCGGCATTGTTTGCATTTATAACGAGCATAACTTATACACCGCTGGTCCTTCTGCTAACGGAAAAATATGTATTCTGGCTTTACGCGATTCTCATGATACTCCTCATGGCTTACAGTCTGATCGTATTGCCGGAGACGAAGGGCAAATCATTGCCGGAGATACAGCTCATGCTGGAGAAACGACGTCAGTCCATGGCGAGTAAGAAAAAGGAGAGCACGATAATGTCGAACGGAGTGTACCCGTAGATCGCAATGGGGGGGAAATAGTTTGTTTGTTTGTTTGTTTTTTTAAGTATACGTGGAATTACGCAAGGATGGTTTCCTGCCATATGTTCCGTGCTTGATAACTTAATACTTTGCGATACGTCAATTGTCTTTGCGTGCAACGTTTTTTTTTTTTTTTTTTTTTTTTTTAATTTTTCTTCCAATATCTGAACGAGGATATACTTTTTTTTTTTTTTTAATGCCTGTACAGTATTCTGTAAAATACGAAAAAAGAAAAACTCGCAGCTGGACTGTCGAGATGGAATTATGAAGTACAATTGAGATTATTTATTCGCTAGCTATATGTATTCGCTAGCAGTCCCATACGACAACGTTGTGGGAGATCAGCGTGTGGATTATTTTTTTTTTCTTGATGTAACACACCAGTCGATACGAAGCAAAAGACATTAAATTGTAGCCAAGGATCTACTGTTCGTAGAGTTATGTTGAAAAAATCGCGTACATTTTTTGAATTTTTTTTTTTTCCTTTCAAGTCCTTTTACGCAAGCTCTACGTCAATTGAATGGACTTTTGGAGGAAGCTCGAGTGGTTACACGATTACGTCAATCATCTCGTGAAAAAAAAAAGCATGAACCAAATAATATTCACTTCGTAGAAAAAAAAATTGAACCTATCCATGCATACGCGGTTGTTTTTTTTTTTCCTAAAACCAAGAATCGGCTGATTGGGTTGCAAGTTTGAGTAAGTCTAGAATTGGAAATGCATTCGGCAATATCTTCGAGAGGAACTCGTCTCGATGCAGATCGAAGAAGATCGACTGATCCTACTTCTCCTTCATCCATCTGCCAGTTGCCAATCTCGAGTGCTCTCGAGATTTACCTCCGATCCGCGTCTCTCTCTCTTGCAAACATCATGCACGCCCAACGTGCGCTTGAGGCGCGTCGAGCATCGCGTCACTTTCCGGAAATGCCCATTTATCAACTTGTGAAGCGTGCCAAGAGATTTCACCGTTACGCGTTTGGTTTATTGTATACAATATCGACCGTTTCATCCTTCTCCTCCCCCCCCCCCTTTCTTCCCCTGACGCTTCGCAAATAGTTGCAGAAAAAAAAAGAAAAGCTCCTCAACCGTTTAAGCGGGAAATTCAACTTTTACGGAAGAGTGAAAGGTACGTTGCGCGTGTGTAATGGATGAGCGCGAGAGCGATTGGAATTTTCGGGCAAATTGCAGAGATTGTAGTTATATTTAGGGCAACGGCAATGAAGCAGGTTCTTGGGAAAGGTTAAATTTTTTTTTCCATTAATTCTCGAATTAAGTATTTAATTAAATTACTTTAATCAATTTCTTTTAATTCTCAAATGTATTAAATATATATATATATATATTAGGGTGGCCCTTAATATCGGTAAAAAAATTTTTTTTTTGTCTTACCCCCTAAATCGATTCGAAATATGACAAAATGATTTTTAAGACTGATATCCGCCCTTAATTTTAATATTAACAGGTGCCTCAAAGGCCCTTAAACCGCTTGACTGGTGGAAATTTCGGGTAGACAAAACTTTACTTACTATCAACTTGAAATTTGGTATCCGGGGGTTTTCTGGGTCGCTGAGTACGAATCCGCACTCAAAATTCAGAAATTCAAGATGGCGGATCCAATATGGCAGATCGAAAATGCAAAAAGACATTTGACGAGAGCAAAAGTTAGTACTCGAGGGTTTTCGGGGTCGCTGATCACGAATCTGCACTCCAAAATTAGAAATTCAAGATGGCGGATCCAATATGGCGGACCAAAAATGCAAAAAGACATTTGACGAGAGCAAAAGTTGGTACTCAGGGGTTTTCGGGGTCGCTGATTACGAGCACTAATTATCGTTCGCATCAAACGACTTTTCGGATTTTCAATCCGCCATATTGGATTTACCATCTTCAATTTCTAAATTTAGAGGGCACATTCGTAATCAGCGACCGCGAAAACCCCTGAGCACCAACGTTCACTCTCGTCAAATGACTTTTTGCTTTTTCGGTCGGCCATATTGGATACACCATCTTGAATTTCTGAATTTGGAGTGCAGATTTGTAGTCAGCGAGCCCGAAAACCCCCGAGTGCCAATGTTCACCCTCGTCAAATGTCTTTGCATTTTTTGGCCGCCATATTAGATCCGCCATCTTGAATTTCTAAATTTGGAGTGCAGATTCGTGATCAGCGACCCCGAAAACCCTCGAGTACTAACTTTTGCTCTCGTCAAATGTCTTTTTGCATTTTCGATCCGCCATATTGGATCCGCCATCTTGAATTTCTGGATTTTGAGTGCGGATTCGTACTCAGCGACCCAGAAAACCCCCGGATACCAAATTTCAAGTTGATAGTAAGTAAAGTTTTGTCTACCCGAAATTTCCACCAGTCAAGCGGTTTAAGGGCCTTTGAGGCACCTGTTAATATTAAAATTAAGGGCGGATATCAGTCTTAAAAATCATTTTTTCATATTTCGAATCGATTTAGGGGGTAAGACAAAAAAAAATTTTTTTACCGATATTAAGGGCCACCCTAATATATATATATATGTATAGGAGTTGGTAACGTAATAGAATTGGAAAATTTTCGTTACGATCTCGCTGCACTATTCAGAAAATACAATGGCACAGAGCTCGACGAGATTTTCCATGCAATTGTCAGTCTCAAGCTTTGTCATCCTCGACTAACTTTTCCTGGCATTTTTTTTATTCTGCACACACACACACACATCTATGCAGACGCGTTTTATATATACGTCGCTGGACCACGAAACGAGATGAGGATGCAAATTTTCGCCCGAGTAAAATCAGATCGCTCAGACCCCATGCACCAAAGAGAGAGAGAAAGAGAGAGAGAGGAGGCTCTCAAACGAAACGCCTGGTGAGAAATGCGAGGTTAGTTTGACGCGAAACCCTCGCACTTTCCTTCCCTTTGATCACGACGATCTCCGGATCAAGTTTTGCCTTGGCGCGGAAATACGCAAAACTTTGTGCTGCACACAGAGATGAGCGAATGATTTACGAGCTGTGCGGAAATTGGACAACCGCGCAGGCACACCGGCGATAGGAGAATCATTCATTCTTACCTCTGCTATGATGATTTTTTTTTTTCAAACAAAACAAATACCACCTCGAATCGAATAACAACAATGAAAATAAATAAATAATACTGGCAAAGAAAAACTCAGCAAAAAGGGATTGAAAAAACGAAAGCTCGGAAAAGTACAAGCGTCTAACGAAAAAAGAAGAGAACAATACATTTTTGGGTCCGAATTTTTTTTTATTCGATCGAGCCCAACCGTTCGTCCAGACATCTCACTCTGTTGCGCGTTATAAAATCAATGCGGGAGCTTTGTTCGCCATACAGATTGTCGTCATACACATTTCGGGGGCATTTCCGTTATATATAGGAATGGGCGGGGTGGGGGAGAGGAAAGGCCGATATTGCCGTTGTGAAAGCTTTTTTTTTCCCAACGGGCACCGGCCAAGAGCTTTATCAACTTCCTCTCTCGGCTAGGGCGAGAGCTGCTCGTATACACAGCGGCAAAACTGAACAACTCGTTCGCCTCATCTCTGGATTTCTCGTATGCTGGGGATCGCCTTTGTGTGTGCCTTTCGCGGTGCGAATCGACGACGCGGCTGGTTTAAGCCTGATGCCAAAATTCGATAACTCTTTATATCACCCTCGTATAAATACCGCATATATATATATATATATATATATATATGCCTCTCTCATCCTCATTCTCTTAATACTAGTCAATAAATTCAAGAATATGTCACTGTCGGTTAAAAGATCCCTCGCTTGATGCAATAGCGAAAAAAAAAAAAAAAACAAAAACAAAATTCGAATTCACTGCTGCTCCGTCGAGAGCTGCGAAAATATCGAAAGAAGAATATTCATGAGATTATTCAGGCTTGACAAAAAAAAAAAATATCATGGAAAAAAGGCTACGAGGGTGTTGGTCGGAGTGAGAAATATTGAGAGGGAAAAAAAAAAACAGAACGAGCAATTTTCAAGAGAACGTGTCGTCGGAAAAGCATATTCAATATTTCACAAACAATTCTATAGCTTTGTGACGAAAAAAAAAAAAAAAAATTGAAACGTTCTTACGACGAGAATATCAAAATTTATGAATAAATAATGAAGAGAGGAGAGAAGTAATGGAATGTAATACGATAAAGCTCATAAATTTTTGCCTCGATCTTTGCGAACGACTGAGAAATAATTAAACCTATAATTATTTCATTCGAGGGTCCTTCGCGCCTTCTGGCTCTAAAGACATTCAATGAATTTTTCATGCTGTACATAGAATAAACTAATTGAATTCTATTCAAAGCTATTGGAACGAAGAGACATCGATTGATTGCCTCTGTAATTGTGACTCAAGTATAGATCGACGAACAAAGTTTTCTTTGATCGCGACGATGAGGCACGGATTTACAGGAGAACTCGAGAGAAAGATTCGTGAGAGGATATGCAAGGCTGCTGATGGTGTGGGGATCGCGCGAGGGTGTTTATCGAAGGCAGAACAGAGCTAGCTATGAAGAAGACGAGAGCAATTTTGTTATTTCTTGTGCTCGTGCGTTGGCGCAGAGCAGCGACAATGACAGGACAATTTAGCGTCATGGCAGAGAAAACGACGAAGCTCGAGAATACCTCTGATTCGTTCTTTGGGTGACAAAAGCGTGGCACAGCGAGCAAGTAATTCGCTAAGAATAGGGGGAGGACGTTTTCAAGTTTCACACCATACGGTATAATGACATATATACGTGGAAATAAAGTGCGATGTCGTTCCGCTCCTTCCGGAGTAGCAAGCGTTTTATCTTCCTCTTTCCCTCTCTCTCTTTCTCTCTCTCTCTCTCTCTCTCTCTCTCTCTGTCTCTCTCTTCTTCTTCTTCTTTTACATACGCTGAGGGGGAATCGAGAAACAGCCGGGTCTGTAGTTTATCGTCGTTGATCAGAGGGCGAGAAAACGCGAAGAAAGGGCGAGGAATTAATGTATATATAAAGATCACAGGTATAGGGTAGGATTTCTCTGATGAAGATCCTCTCTTTACTTTACCTGTGGACATACATGAGTGTAATCTCGCTTGAAGTTTCTGGCTTTTGACATTCCCACTGGAAAATCCTTGCGAATCCATTCGCGAAAATATAAGATAAATCTATCAAGCCGACGAGCTTTAGATTTTCTCGCTCAATGAATGTAATCGAAAAAACTACCCCTGCGGTGAAAAAATTAAGAATTTCTCTTTTCTACGAACCAATTTTTCTTCGTCCGAAACTTTATGTTTTCTTTCGTTCTTCTTTCGTCAGTCGAACGTGTGAAACTAAACGGGATGGCTTTGAAAATTGCTAAAAGACGTAAATTAGAATTGTCGTTGTGTGATCGGGGGGGGGGGGCTTTGATCGCTTCTCATTCATGGTGAAAACGGCTGTCGTACAATGCTTCTTTCCGCATTTATATAAGGATATATCGGCAGCTACGTCGTTGCCAAAAGCACACAGAATGCACTTCGCGTCATCCCGTGATGTGGTTCGTGAAAGGAGCGAGAAAGAGGAAAGGGGGATATAAGAAAAGTCGATAAAATGTGAAATGAGGTTTGCATCGGGAGGGGTGTGATTCTCGCGTAAATTCCCTCATAAAAGAAAAACGAACGCGTCTGGCCGTCGCGAAATGACGCACTCTTATTCTCCTACTCGCGGTTGGATTCTCATACCTCGGTCTACGATGAGAGTCATTCACGTTATTTTAATGCAGAAGAAAGTGATGGGAGAGGGCATGAAGACCAGCGGGGGTAATTATAAAAGAGCATTCTTGCTCTCTACCCCTTTCTCTCTCCCTCTCTCTCTCTTTCTCTCTCTCTTTCTTTCACGTATACAAAATCTTGTGAAAATGGCTTGTGACGAGAAAGAACGAGATCGAGGTAAGAGAAAACAGATGAGAGGGGTCTAAAGTCGTATAAGCGAGAGACGCGAAGAAGCGGAAAACGATGCGGAAAACAGCTCTGGAGGTACCAACCCTTATTCCATGTCCATTTATTTTATTCGTTTGAATCCGCGATAAAAAAAGAAACACCTCAGAGTGATTGCGAATAGCCGGGAAATGTTCGTATAGCGTCGTGTCGAGATCGTAAAATTCCGGTTAAAAATCGAATGGTCAATGTTGAGCTACAAGCGGAGTAACTGCCAAATTGTAAAAAAAGAAAAAGAAAAAAAAACAAAACGTTTCTGCGCACTCTTTCGGGATTCATGACCGATAATGTAACGACACGGCAAATTTAACATGGATATAAACAATTGTATCGTTTTATGATCAAATTGATGCGTCGATTTATACGAATTTCCCGAAAAGTTAAGCTTTCATTCAATCTCGGTGAAGAACGATCGATGCTGGTCGTCCTAATTTTAATTCTCGATGAATCATTTCATTTGTAGAGAGAGAGATATATACATATTTTTCAGTAAATTAAAGAATTAATAGATTTGCTAGAGGGATAGTTAAGTTATACTCCAGGCAGTGACAAAATTTTCGTTATTTCGCTAAATAAAAATGTGAAAAAGGTACTAAAAAAAAAAAAAAGAGAGAAAACGCGACCTCAAAAAATATAAACTCGACATATTTTTTTGTTCTCCGGCCTACGAACAACGTTCGAGAGATGCATTGAGGGGAGAACTCGAGAATGCGAAAAAATGAGAATCGTGAATTGCGCGAATTTTTCGAATTCAATGGAACATTCAAGGTTTTTTTTATGACGCAGGCGCCACTTGAACGAGATTGCATGAAAGTTCCGGAGGTTGGGGAATAAACAAAAATTACATCCGGCTGTTTTGCGGTAGTCCGCGAGAAGGAGAAAGGCTCTCTTGGTATAAACGAACGAACCGTCACGTCGAGGGTCGATTCTTCGGATTCTGGAAAGAAGCTTGAGAGGCAAAGAGAAAGAAAACGACAGAGAAAGAGAGAGTGAGAGAGAGAGAGAGAGAAAGGGGGAGAGAGAGGGAGGGAGAGCTATTAAGGTATTTCGGTACAGCATTACCACGGTAAAGCTTAAATGCCAAGAGAGCACAGAGTCGTTTAGATATACGTACCTACAGCACCACTTTGTAGAATTGCAGGTACAGCACAAAATGTGTAGTTGGATATTGCGAGAGGGAGTAACGGTATAAATATACATAGAAAAAGAGTAGAGATGCACGGAAATGAGTTGAACGGAAGAGTAAGCGAAACGATTAAACGTATAATATGAGAGAGCACTTTCGTCGAGCTGGTTATCTAATTGAATGGTTTTAATATAAATTGTATAAAATGACGGATAATTCAATCACGGTAGAGCTCCTCGATTCGCTCAATTGATCCAATTCACGCGAGATAATTCATGAAAATTTATAATAGAATAATCCATCGTCGCGAGTCTGCAGTGTTTTTTCACTATATGGACTTTCCTAAAAGATAAATCTCATTAGTATGTATTTTTCAATGTTCACTTAATTAATTAATTAATTCAATGATTATTCGATAACAAAAAAACCTAATCAAAACACTCTGGGATACGTGAGTGTCGTAAATTTTCAACCTAGTCCATTTTCCCACAACCTCCTCTCTTAAGGATGAGAAAAAAAGAGAGAGAGAGAGAGAGAGAGAGAATGAGTGCAAGCGTCAAATCTAATCAGTGGCCACTTTCGCGACCTTCGTGGCTCGGCATTGCATTGACATTCCCAAGGACGCCGATAGAGACTCGTTGCACCAGGTGCAACGAGGCGAATTCGTGACTCAAAAATAGACGAGTCAGGGGATATGGGTGGTAGCGAAAGGGGATGTGTGCAGCCCAGCATCAGTCGAGAGAAACGAAATAACACACGGCAGCCTGCCAACTGGGACAAATACTAGCCGCAGGAAACTGTAGTGTGTGTGTGTGTGTGTGTGTGTGTGTGTGTGTGTGTGTGTGTGTGTGTGTGTGTGTGTGTGTGTGTGTGTGTGTGTGTGTGTGTGTGTGTGTGTGTGTGTGTGTGTGTGTGTGTGTGTGTGTGTGTGTGTGTGTGTGTGTGTGTGTGTGTGTGTGTGTGTGTGTGTGTGTGTGTGTGTGTGTGTGTGTGTGTGTGTGTGTGTGTGTGTGTGTGTGTGTGTGTGTGTGTGTGTGTGTGTGTGTGTGTGTGTGTGTGTGCATGGGTGTGCAATCTATGTTGTAACGCGAGTGTTTGCTTTTTTCCAAAGAGACGCAGGAAGAAAGAAATAAAGAAATAAAGAAAGAGTGCTTGAAGGGGATTCGGTGAGAAAGATTTCTTCTCGTCCTGACACGTATACGAGAGGGAGAGAAAGAGAGAGAGAGAGACATAGCTATATCTTCTTTTACGTAAGAGAACTGTCATTCCAAGCCTGAGAATCGTGTCGCGCTGTGATGAATTAAAAATTCACGATTTTTCGTACTTTTTACGATAAAAAACAAACAAAAAATTACGAAATTTTTCTTTACCATCTATTAAATTTTTAAAAAAAGTCACTAAGGGTTCTAGAATGAAAAAATTATCCACAATTTTATTTTCTATTTCTTTCGATTCGGATCTCTCTGTCCCTTTTCGCTGGAAAATGCATCTCAGGCAAAAAAATTATACGATAACGATAAATTTCTTGGTAACAGTTATCATTGAACTATAATTAACAAAAAAAAAAAGAAATTTAAGCTCTTCTCAGCTTTTTTCGTAATGGCAGAAGGAAAAATAATATAATAAATTACAGTTAATAATAATAATAATAATAATAATATTTTAAATGATTTTTTATACAAATTACATCAATTTCTTGATTTTTTTTTCCTCGTGGAGCTGGGAAAATCGAAAAACTGCCCTTTCGAGTTCAATGTTCTTGGGAGCGTTTGCGTTCAGTAAACAAAGGTACAGAGAGTTCGCAGGTAGACACAATAGGATTTTTTCAGGAGAGATTCGTCCAAGTACGTCAGTTCGTGTACAAACGACGACGACGACGACGACGACGACGACCAAGTCAAGGAGTATAGGGCCAAGGGCCACGTGAGAGAACTCTCGTATGGGATGGAGGAGACCTTTGCGTATAACTTGCAACTGGACGTAACCAAAGCAAGAGAGGTAGAGAGAGAGAGAGAAGGAGAGAGAGAAAGCTTTGCAAGGTACTCGGGCACGTTTGTTAATTAAGGCTAATTAATTAAGGAGATTCGGTATTGCGAACTTCCTTACGCAATATTCCCACCATTCCGGTCAACTATACCTGCACTCAGGGTACTCGTACTGGTTAACATACAGACCGGAAAGGAAACCCCTTAAGAGCATTCAGTGTGGTCATCAGGAAATGCCTCTTGCTCATCTCCCTCGATACTCTCTGCTTCCTTAACCTCGGCCATTTCCCACCATCAGCCTGGCAAACCCCACAAGTGACCCCCGGGGGGGGGGGGAGGGCAAGTATAACAGGGTGAATTTAAGCCGAGTTTCGAATTCACCAATGTGTGCCCACTATAAGTTAGTCTCTCTGACTAAAAGGTCAGAGAGACTAACTTATAGTGGGTACATATTTTCCATGTTTCTCGATAATATCCCTCGAGGAAAAAAAAACGTATTGGGATAATTGCGAGAAAATTAATGACGCTAACTATAAAGTTAGCAAACACAATAAAATGAATTATTATTATTATTATTATTATTGTTATTATTATTATTGTTATTATTATTAAAGATTTCATCGAAAACATTTTTTTTTAACTTTTGACACAATCAATTGGTCAAGGGCTATTGAGAATAGGATCGTTCTGGAGAAAAGTGGTCACAGCTTGTGTTCCAATAGTTTTAAAATCTTAGTATTTATTATCTTGGTTTATTATAAATTTTGCAAATAATTTGTTCTTCGACTTATACTGGAAATTAGCGAAAATTCGATATTAGATTTTTAAATAAAAAATTAAAAATTTTTATCCACTCATATATGTTTATTTTTTTCTGCTGGAGAAATTAATTTTGAAAAATGTTCCTCCGACGATTTGAATTTTGCAATCGACGATATCCTTGCCGGAGTGAAAAAAATAATGAGATGCATGCCCTCTCCGGGAGATGAAAAAAGAAAATGGAAAAACGTCAAGGAGCCTTGAAAAAAAAAATGAAACTCGTCTGGCGAATATTATGAATGAGGACAAAGAAAAGTTTTCCATGCAACGAAAAAAAGCTTTTCGGTATCCAGTATACACGGTTTGGTGGGAGATCTCGAACAAACATAGGGGATACAAACGAGAGGAATATATACACGCCGAGGCGAGGATGAGGAAAACCGAGCTTGCGCCATTAAAAACTTTGTAACTAAATCCGCGGGGTTGAATATTTTCATGCTCATAGGGATTTTTATCCCCGGCAATATTCCCCGTTTCATTCGGACGGCCACTGGCAAGAAGGGGCAAAGTTAAGGGGATCGAGAAGAGAGATAAGAATTCAGAGATTTCCGCGTCATTCGGGAAAACTGACGTGGAAATTCTACGTTCTCTCGCGCTTATTGTGTGCTTGTGACGTGAAAAATATTTTTCCGTATGAGCTGCGATGATCTAAAAAAAAAAAAAATACAGATCTGAATCGAAAAAATTGTATCGAAATAAAGAAAATTTTGGAAAAAAAAAAATTGTTACTTCTCTCCAAATTTTTTATACACTGATCCGAAATTTTCTCAACTATTTATCTTGATTGAAAAAATATTATTCAAAATTTTCAGCTTTCGATGGTGGAGCACTTGTCCTCCCTTTGGTCGATAGAAACATGAGTCTAAAAATTGTGCAGATCTAAAATTTGCTTTTTGCAATGCTTTTGTAATTATAATTTAAAAAAAAACCGTCGACACCTTTGCCAAATTAATTCCCATAATATGATCGTTTCCTAGCCTCTTCGTATACGACAATTACAGGCTTGATGATTCACGAAAGTTAAAGCAATGAAACGCAAAAATAATTAGGTAAATAATTCCTAAAATTCAAAATTTCACAAAGCTCGAACTGCTCGATCGAATTTGCTCCGAATTTACTAACAAACGTCTCTATATTCGAGCGAATTTATGTGACGAATTTGCAGGTTGATACCATTTTTTAATTTTCCAGACATTTTCAATTAAATTGACATAAAAATCTCGGGTTAAAAACTTTTTTATTGTTTCAAATGTCATCGTTGAACTTTTTGGGCTTTTCTAATTGCCCTGGCAGAAAAATCTGGCAATATATCATTTTTGGCCGTCCCAATGCTTTCTCTATGACGAATCAAAAACAAGCTATTGATCGACGAATCGGTATAAATGTATGATGACGAAATATATATGTATTTTTTTTCGAGGCATACATATTGGCACAAACAATTCTAAAGCCTCGATTTCACTTGATGTAAAGCGCGATGCCGCGGGGGATTTAAAGGCAAAGTGGAATAAACGATATTCAACCGTCCGTTAACAAGCACCAGAAACGCGAATGTATATATACGATATGCCTGGCTACGGCTACAAATTTCGTTCAGGCTATTATTATCGTGTCGAATGGCAAACAAGGGTAGGTCTAATGGAGCATTAAATCGTGGGATTCTGTAGATCGCTGAATCAGTCACGTGCATAACGATATATATATGAATACATATCACTGTTGACATCGAGATTGGATTCAACGGAAATTTCAATTATAAACTGCATAACATTGAGAAAATGTCATTCTATTAAAAATGATGTTAATGCACCATAGAAAAATCTTATAGGCAACAATATGATTTACTAGGTTAGGCTAGGTAGTTTTTACACCGACTCCCCTGAGGGTTGCGGGCTCCCATCACCTTCCGCCATTGGTCTCCTCTCGTATCCGTTTGTCCCCGATTCGATTCCCGCTACCGGAGCTTGTCGCGCACCCGCTAGATGTCAGCACCTGGGACAGAAACAGTCGTAGTTTATACGCCCTGCCTCTGGAACTACGTCCGAGCCCGCTTGTGCTTCTACCATCAGCTGTGCTACGGCAACGCTTCCCGCTACCGGAGCTTGTCATGAATCTGCTAGATGTCAGCACTTTGGGACAGAGGCAGTCGTAGTTCGTATGTCCTGTTTATGGAGCTACGTCCGAGCCCGTTGTGCTTTCATCTGCATTGCTACGGCATCGGGAATCGAACCCGAGACATCTTCGCACAGCCTTTGGGTCATCACACCAAAGCGCTGCTTTCCTTTGAACCTACATTTTTTAGGTGGGTTCCGAACCACCGGGGTAGCAGAAAAAGCAATTAGAAATTTTTCCATCGGTACCGGCGGTGGGAATTGAACCCGGCCTCATCGCATATGCCACTGCGTGTGAGCTGGGAAACATTACCACCCCGCTACTGATCCCCTTCAGTATAATTTACTAATTTTCGTAAATATAAATTACAGCAATGTTATTAATTATGTGATTTTTGTAAATTCGTGTAAATTGTCTTTGAATGGTTAAATTTATTCATTTTCGTGTGTAACTTAATATGTAAATTTGTCCTTAAAATACATTCAAGTACTAGCTTATTTACATAAATTGTAATTAAAGAAAAAATTTTGTTGCACGATTCTCTTCGCATACACTTTTTTTTCCTGGCATGCGAGTGTTTGGAAAATTGTTTTTTTTTTTCTTTTTTCAGGCTTCACCTCGTCAACTCGATGGGAGAATGTGGGCGAGGGGGGTTCGGAATATGGACAAACGAGGCTAGAAAAAAAAAAATGTACCAGCACAGACTGGGGGTAGTTGGTTTCAACGGAAATTTTTTTCACAGTCGAACGTTTCGTAGCGAACCTTTTACCCTCTCGTCCTCGCGTTTCGTTTCCATTGGAGAATGCGTTCTCTTTTCAAGGGGTAGACGAAAAATTACGCTGCTATATAGTACTGAAGGGTCAGTTACTACTCTGATTTCAACCGAATATTTGTTTTTTTTCCACTGTGTGAAGAGAAATCATTCGTTGGATAAAAATTTCGCAAAGATAGCAAAATTTTTGCTGCTTCGCGATATTTTTTCTCGACATTTTTGTTTTGTTTTTGACATTTTCAAATTTTCATGAAATGCTTTATGCATATGATGTTCGCGCGAGCAGGTAAGGTTTTCGAGATCGAACGAATCGCTGAAGCGTGTCATGGTGTCTACGGACAACCGATGTGCAACGGGGGCCCCACTTCACTCGATGTCTTTACGTGCCGTGTCTCTTTTTCTGTTTTTTTTGCCCTTCTACTTAAATTCTTTCCATGCACTCCCTTTTTCTCTCGCCAGACTCGCTCGTTCACAGTTATATTCCACCCTCTCATGCTTTTTTTTCACACTCGTCCGTGTACGAATAATTTCAAACGAGGGTGAAAGAAACACGGGGGAGACAGAGAGGGAAAAAAAATTGATTGAATGAGCAAAACGAGATATGAGAATATCGTCAGGGGGGCTGGTAGGAAAAAGCTCGACGAGTATATCATTCGATTGGAATAAAAGAAAAAAGTTTTTTTTTTTGTTTCGTTGTCGAAAGAGTCTTGTTTATTGATTTCTATGAAAAAAAAAATCTCATTTTAACATTAATTAAGAAAATATTTAATGTCATTAACAAATATTATTGACGTATTTACTATCAATAATGAATACGACAAAAATGAAAATACTTTCGGTGATCTTAAATTGTTTCCATCGACGACATTTTCCCAATGATCTTCTCAGTATTTTTTTTCCCCCTAAAGGGAAAACTACGTACGAGTTAATTATTTTTCACATTTTCTGTATAATGAACTTGAAAAATTCGATGAGATCCTACCAATTAATGGAAAATGGGGAGGATGTATATATTTCGTTTTTTTTCTTCGTCTAGTTTCGTTCGTTTGATAAATCGAGTAAAAAGGAATTCTCACAGCACGTCGTAATTGTTTAGTTTTCTTTCTTGCTTGTGGCAAAGAAGGAAAAAAGTGCACTTGAGGCTATATATATATATATAAGGGACAGCTACGTTGACCACAGGAGATATACGACGAGTGGAAGGGATGAGGACGTCGGCAAATGGGGTTGTATACGTGACCGGAAGTATAGCGAGAGAGTACCAGGCCGGACACACACGATTCTCCAGTTTCCTCCCTTTTCTTCGCATATACCCGCACCACACACACATACATTATACAGCGAGAAACAAGACTCGAGCTCTGGCGAAACCATCTCGCACCCTCCTCTTGACCGTTTCTCGTTCGTGCCTCCCCGAAGCCCCCGTTCGACCTCGTTACTTTCATATGAAAAGCACAAGCCAGAGAGTATACAATATCCTCACACAAAAACACCCTTATCGCTGTGAAAAAAATAAAAAAATAAAATAAAAAAATAAAACTCGAGACAAGTGCACTCGCGAAATTGTATCCTCATCAAAATAAACTAATTAATCGAATATTTCCAAAAATAAAGAAAAGTGCTCATAATTTTCATCATCGAATGTCCTCGATGGAAGAACAAAAGTGAAACCAAATTCGTATCGAAATAATGAAATAAAAATAATTTTTTTATTGAAAAAAGGAAAAAAAAAAATTCGTGTAAAATTCATCGGGTTAGCGCAATCGTTCCATATAGTCCAGTCAGTCTAGCCATTTTTTTCTGCAATCTTCTACAGAATCGATTTTGCTTTTGGAAAAAGTTCAGGGGTGTCCCCTGAGCGTAAATTCAAGTTCGCGGTACGCGGGGCGTCGAGCTTTAGCCGCTATCTTGGAAAACACGTTTTATGAAATATCTCGTGAAATGTGCACCATACGACAAAAATAGTCGATATTTTATTTGTAGATAATAAAATTTTCTACAACTTTTATCTGAAACTTTTTCCCGCATAGTGCATGGTTTTTTATTTATAGCGCGACAAACTTTTCCAGATATAGTTATTGCTAAATATATATTCAACGGTTGATGTAACAGTGAAAATGGTGATGTTTGGAAAAGTTTTCCGTGCTATAAATAACAAACCATGCACTGTACAGAAAAAAGTTTGTAATAAAAGTTTTAGAGAATTTCATTATCTACAAAAAAAATTTCTACTATTTTTGCCTTACGATGCGCGGTTCACGAGATATTTGATAAAACGTGTTTTCCAAGATGACGGCTTAAGCTCAACCCCCCCGCGTCTCGCCAACTTGAATTTACACTCAGGGGACACCCTTGAACCCAAACCCAAAAGTTAAATCAATTCTGTAATAGATTGCATTTCGAATCTTCTTTTTTGGCTAGAACGACTGGACTGCCACGATTTATTGGAGTATCCCAATAAATCTCTCAGTTATGTCCCGCATAATTTTGCCAATTACCCTATTTAATAAAAATGCATTTCCAATTAAGTCATCACGACGATTATGACATTATGTATGAAATCCATGAGAATGTAATTATGCGGGGATATAATAGGCGTAATTTCGATAACTATATACGTCGTAGAGGTAAAATTATAAATGGTCGAATGGTGGGAAGGTCCTTCCGTATAGCCCGGTGAGTATCGTTAACGCAAAAGAGAGGATAATTGCTTTATACAATCTCGTTCATGGAGTGAGCGCTATATATCCGAATCGTTTTCGCTAATGACATATCCTACGATTTCGAGTATCGAGAGACCACGGTCAAATCCTCCATTCCAATGCTCGAGATATGTCGACCATTTTCACGTTTAATGCATATATATATATAATATATATATGACTGAAATTCAAGTGAACCAAAATCATCATTCGCATCGAATTGTCACGGACCACAAGCTGTCCCCGTTATCAGGCTAAATGGATATAGAGATCCGTCGTGCACGAAACCACCGAATCCACTTTCAAAAGGACAAAGGACACGTTCATAGACACCACGCACAGTTGCCAATTCGAAATGGCATAATCTGCCAGCACGCATATGCCCATAATTGCATCGTGCCCATCCTATAATCAACTTTCCCTTTGCCCTTTGATACATATCACCTATACACATTGCCGTGAATTACAAAAAAAAAAAAACAATCTCAAAAAGTCATATACACGATGAGAAGAAAATCTTTAAAATTCGATTACGATGTAATAAAAATTGAATCGATTCGATCTCACTTCGTGAATATCATTTTTACTCCGGGTCTTTCATAAAAATTACAAATTCACCGTAATTCAACATTATTCTCATCCAACTTCCATGCTCGCTCGTTCTTTCATGATGAGGTAAAAATTTTTTTTTTTTTCTTTCTTTTTTCTCCCATCTCCGTTATCATTATTATGTACCTGGCTTCTTGTAAAATTCATTACGACTCATCGAGGCTCGCATATATAAAATTCGTTTCATCTGATATTCGCGAAACGAGCGAGGCTCAAAGAGAGGAATAAAAAAAAAATAATAAAAATCTCCTGTGGTCTTGATATCCGAATTTTCAGTTCCTTGCACTCATCTCGAGAACGTCACGACAGTTTATTATAGTATATAGAGTATCGTAGCTATAGCTGCTGGAGTACGCCAACTTCCCAACAAGGAAGATCTACAGATATATAGAGACAAAGAGAAAATGAGAGAGAGCGAGAGAGAGAGAGAGAGAGAGAGAAATGAACGTGGAAAAAAAAAAGAAAACGAGATTGAGGGTCTCTGTCGTGAGGGAAGAGCTAGTACAGAGAAAATGAGGAGCGGAGGGTGACTGAGTGGAAAAAAGTAAGAAAGAGATACTGGGGAAGCTGCGCTGCTGGAGCCGAAAGAAAGGCATAACGAAGAGATGGAAAAAAAAATAGAGGCAGAGAAAGAGAGAGAAAACTGACGGAAGAGAAAGCGTCGAGGCAGAGCGAGAAACACACAGTGAGGGTTGCGCGTAGCGTTAGTACGTCGATCAATATCGTGTACCTAGGCTAAACGCACTCGGACACCGAGAGAACTCAACGCTTTTAGCACACAACCCCGATACGAATGTGCAGTACGAACGACATAGGTTGAGACTGGGACGCAATGGAATATACTTTTCTTTTTTTTTTTTCCCCACTTCGTACGGCTCCGTAAAACCGCAAATTTCAAAACTATAATCTAAAAATTTTTGAAAATCATACGAAAGAAATTTCGCCAATTGTTCGGCAGGATATTTTTTATACTTTTATTGTATCTGTTATTTTATATTTTTGTTCAGCGCTTTCGCAATGTTCAGATTGGATGACCATATCCCCGGAAGATTTGAGGGAGATCGGTATACTTGAAAAAAACAAAATCTTCCATCCAAGCCGCAAGCTCCGTGATATTGCTAAATATATATATATATATACTATTTCGCCACAATCCTCGAGAGAAGCCCCGGGAAGCAATCGCTCATCCTGACCTGGCCCTTGACTCTTATACACACAGGCAAGACGTGTTGGTGTCGTCGAAAGCTCATGCAGGCAGCAAAGTGTCCGGAGCTTTCGGCGATGGTCCAGTGCTACTGGCATTGCCAGTCAGCTTTCACGAAGCGAATAATTGGTCTCCATTGACATCGCTGAGTTGGAGCAAGAGAGAGAGAGAGAGAGAGCGAGAGAACATAGAAAACAGGAATAGACGCACACAAGTTGGGTCTATCCTCGATCCAATCCGATTACTCGGCCTCTCGCAGATCCCATGGACCTTCAAGAACATTCCGTCGACTTTATCGAACTATATAGAGAGATTTCTGAGTAGTCGTTGTCGCCGACGTACTGGCTATAATCCGGTGATATCCTGGGTAACCGAGAATCCTCCCTTTTTCACTCTTTCTCTTTTTCCTTTTTTTGACTCTGACAGAATCTCCACCTGGATACGTTTTCAACTCTTGAGTTATACGCATAAGTGAGAATAGGGCCACTTTTTTCCAATAATTATAGCTAATTTTAATATAATGATAATTGATATCAATCGTGATTATTGATTATAATTATTCTTAATTATAATATGATTATTCAGTTGGAGAAATATTTCGTTCGCCTGCGGTTCGAAAAACGAGAAAGACATTGATTTTTGAAATTTTTTTTTTCCTCCTTTGTTCCGCCCGGACTATATTCGCGTTCCCACGTCGTATAATTTTGTCGCTATATGCGACTCCAGCGAGGAGCAAAACAGAGAGAGAGAGAGAGAGCACGCCAATCGAGTTTCAATCTTTCGATTAAACGGCGCGATAGAATTGAACGAGAGGGATGGTGAAATACTGGAAAATTCTATTGGGATACGGTAAATCGACGTGCCAATTAATTTCGTTCATTCAACCTCGATCTGGATCGATTCATAAACGAGGCCTTTCTATCTCGAGATTGTAAAATATACTCGTTCGACCGGACGATAATTTTAATTTTAATAAATATTGCCGGACAACGAGAGAGAGAGCGAACAGACGACAGAATTCTCTATTTCAGAATTCTCCATTTCAATTGAAATAACCTCTCTGCCTATACTCAAAAGTTGAATTCACCATATATAAACTGTAACGTGATAGAAATTAGAGAATTCTGAAATCCGGACAAATTGTATAATTTACTTTCAATTATATTTTATAAATTAATTTGTACGAATTTTATTCGTGGATTCGTGGCTCGAATTCTGCAATACTAAATATCGATAGAAATAATTTGTTCCCAGTGGACCAAGGAATCCTCGTTTAATTTCGGAAGTTTTTTTTAAACTGAACTTTTAACGAATCATATCAAAATAAATAATAATGACATAATTTCAAAAATCATCCAAAATATTGTATTGATAGAAAAATATTTCTGACATTTTGAAATGTAATTTTTGAGTTTCAAGGTGAATGCCCAGCAGATTCGTGATCAGCGGGAAAAAAATACATCGATACAATAAGGTTCTAAATGAAATTTCAAAAATCCAAGATTTTTTCAAATTTTTGCGAAAAATTAATGGTTTCACTAAAAACGCTATATCACCTCTTTCCCATAGAGCTGAGACTGCCCAATGTGTGCATTCTCTTTGCAACGGTTGAGCTACAAAATGGCATTTGTTTCATCGAGCTACGATTTTTTTTTGCGATTTTTTATGAATTTTCAAAGTAGGACCATCGATTTTTGCCAAGCCCCCATTGGCTTCAAATTTGCCGATTTTCAAAGTGCTCTTTCGAATACGAAAAATTGAGATCTTGAGATGAATCAAACGGCACTGTCTACGTATACTCATCAAGGGGCTTTTCAAAACACCCCTGATAAGCCCAATCCCGTCAATCGGGAGCAAAAGTAATGGGGGATTTGAAATTTTGGAGTATATTCAGGTTTTCAAAAAAGTGAGAAAATAATGAAGAAATTTTTTTTTTTCGTCTTTCTCACTATTTTTAGGCTCCGGGGGAGCGGAAATTTTTCGCTGATAACGAATCGCGTGGTTTTTTTTCCAGTAGCCCGAAATTCGATACGAAAACGTTGAAGAACCAAAAAAATATTTCAAAACAAAAATATACTATACATCATATTTATTTATATTCATGTATATCCGGCTCATATATGAATATTATCATAATGATTCTCATATATATATATCGTTATATTGCCACACGTCATTGGCATGAGCAGCATCCGAGATGCAGGACCAGGCGGTATTGATTATCACATCACCACCGCCATTGCTCAAGGCTGTTGAGTTTCGCTGCGGAAACTGGCTGTTGATATCCACAAACATAATCATCTTGGTACGAAAGAGAGAGAGAGAGAGAGATAGCTCGTGATTCGTGGGTGTTCGTGTTAGGATAACGTCATTTCAAATTTGCTATTTCTCAAAACAACTCGACAATCAATACAAAATAAATTACAAATAATTTAATAACAATAAATATATAACAACGATAGCACTGACATCCATAATCATAATAATAGTTATCGTTGGATTTCGGTTTTTATGATAATTGGACGGCTAACTATATTGACATTGACGCGTCACCGATGATCGAGCAAAAGGAAATCTTGTCATTATATTATTCGCATTAATTATCATTCAACTTTGGTGACATGATTATCAGAAATCTCATTTTTTTTCACCTGAACAGTTTTTTTTTTCCAAAATCAATGGATTCCGATAAATACTCATTGACCGGTAGATTTAGGAAAAACATTTCATTCAATAATCATGATATACACGATGTACGATATTTCGTACTGTTCAATCGACGCTTATGCATCAATAATAGCATTGTCGTCTAGACCGCGTTTGAATTCACAGACCCATCGTTACGATTGTATATGCACAGGATATATATATGGATCTCCGAGCTCTAGCAAACCTCGTTGTCCCTTTGTCGTCGTTTTCGGTACATATGTACATCGGTGCATTGTTCCCACGGAATCCCCGAGGCCAGAGCACTGCACTCTCGTATCTCCTCGCGGAAAATCATCCTATATATATTATCTGCCGTAATTATTTTCCCAATTATAATGTACCCACCCGAAAACACTCACGAATATCGAAAAATTTCGGAACGTTTTTTTTTTTTTTCATAAGTTGTTAATTTCATGAAATTCGAATGCGATTTTTTTTCATTCTCCATTTTACCATAGTAAGCGAAGAAAGAAAATCTCATTTCCGCGTCGCGATAGTTCTCGTTACGGAGAATTTTTCGAACCGGAAACCGGACCTAAAATGCGTATATGTGCGTGTATGTGAGTTTCATGAAAAGTTAATGATATATATTCATCGAGCAAAACTCTTCATACGACGCAACCATCGCTGACCACACATGCGATCAGGCTCTCACGAGATACTTTTTCTCCGGATATACGAAAGGAAATGACAATTTTTTCTCCATATTTTCTCGTCTTGTAAGGAGAATGAGAATAATGGATGGGATGCTATGATTCATGTAGGGGTGGATTGAAAAAGTATTAATAACGAATATGGAGTGGATGGTCGAACATATCGTTTGTCCAGCTTTAATGCATCTTGCAGTTGCAAGAACATTCGTGAAATATAGCTATGCATGTATTTCAGAGGGATGTGCAAGCACACAGTGACCTGCCCACTGACTATACATGGAGGAGCCAACACAAAAGCGCTCTCATATCAGAAGTCCGGCTCGTATAAGCTCGGATAGCATATATATGTACAGTGAACTATGCACGTATATCCGAGAGATCAATGGAATGAACTGAGAAATGCGAATGGGACTGTCAGAAGAGATGTGAGCATCCCCCAATATCCATTACTCTTGCTACTTAATAGTATTCTGTTTATGTATCAAAAAAGTTGATAAAAATTTGCTCTAGCCCCTGAGAAAAATAATATACCATGCGAAATATATGCGAAAATATATATTTTTATATGTAACGTATTAAACACATATGTACATGTTATGTAAAAAAAAATCCAAAGTATATTTTGCACAAATAAAATATATTTCTACGTCAAACATTCATATATTTTTGGACGAATTTCCCTCGATGTATTTCTTGAAATTTTATTTTTGTAACAGTGGAGCGAAAACAGCGAGTATGAAGTTGAGAACGACTCGGCTTCGCCTCGGTGCTCAACTTCATACTCGGCGTGCAAACGACCGTTTTCCCGCTCGGTAAACAAAATATACTATTGTATATATATTCTTTTTCTTTGATTGCTCCAATTTTCGATGCACTTTGGAATCTCGTTTTCGTAAATTCGATGAAAAGAAGAAAAGATAAACAAGTATGTGTATGTATTACTCCTTCACCGTTGAGAATGCATTCTCGGAATCGAAAATCAGTCGTGTGAGATCGGTATGTATAATGTCATTCGCGTGTTGGTTCTGGTGTTGAAAATTCTATTTGCCATAACTTGCACCAGAATCACCAACGATGGATATATAATACGAACTTACGAGGAGCAAAGACGATCAATAGGATTCTTCACGTGCCATCTCAAATGTACAATCTCGATTTGTATGTGTGTATACTTCCTTTTCGAGCTACTATATGCGATGTAGAAGGATATGCTGATCGTATTTGGATGGTACATGGATCTGACTCGATTCAAAATACATCATAAAATACGACGGAGAAAACCATCTTCTGATTTTCTACCAAATGTACATCTCATGACTTGTGTTTTTTTTTTTTTTTTTTTTCGAAAATTCTTTTCGTCCTTATCGATAAATTTTTCAAATAAAAAATATCGAATATTTGCGGTTTTAACGTTCTTCATTGATGAACAAAACTGAAGCTTCATTTTTCTTCACCTTTATACATATTTTCGTTTTTGGATGACCAAAAAAGTTTCTTATAACCACAAAAAAGAAAATCAAGTAAATGGGCACTGTTAATAGAATCTTAAAAAATAGCATTTTTAATTTTAACGAAGTTCGTATTTAATAAAAAAATTATGCATCGACAATTAACCAAGAACTTTGTGAAAATGTCTAAAAATTTAATTCAACCTCTAGCAGTGTTAAATTTGAAAATTCGATAGACAAGAACTAAATTAATCACCGAAAAACTGAAAAATTCGTATGCAGCATTTTTTTCTGGCCATCCAGCAGCATCCTTGCTGACAAAAAAAAATACAAGAGAAAAAAAAATATATTTGTTTTAAATATATTATTTATACTTGATATATTTCTGCGACAAAAAGCTAAGTATTTTCGTACATATATATATATTTTTTTCTCTCGAAGTGTTATGAAGAAAAAAAAGGGAAAATGGCAAGGATTACTACTCTGACGATCTGGTCTGGAATTCGCGGTATAAAATGACATATATATATGTGGCAAATGGATGAGAAAAAGGGTCCATGCGTTAGGTGTGTATTACCATAAAATATTCAGAGTACCGGAGCTCTCACGTGGTCGCTGTTACTTGCATCAGAAACTTTGACATGGGGGTGAACTTTCACGTCTGAGTAACACATCCCCCTTTCTGTACGCCACTCTTCTCACAAAACTCCTTTCTCACATCGTCAGTATCATCCCCTTGAAAGTAAAGTGTACGA
This sequence comes from Rhorus exstirpatorius, assembly GCA_963564615.1. NCBI lineage: Eukaryota > Metazoa > Arthropoda > Insecta > Hymenoptera > Ichneumonidae > Rhorus > Rhorus exstirpatorius. Next base: position 11,952,386 of record OY751318.1, read on the forward strand.
GAAGAATATGCAGAAAAGTATATGCCACTATATACAATATATATGCATATATATTTGAGAAAATTTATGTGATAAATAATGAAATATTTATTTTAAAATACAGGTGAGCAAAAAAATGTTCAGTCATATCCAAAGTATACCGGAAATATATTTTTCATATGCATGTATTTACTTTTTTTTGTATGGACATCGCCATTTTTTTTTTACGAGGAAAAAATTCATTCTCAAAATTGATGTAGCAAGATTAAAATTAAATTGTTTCGCGAAGGAAATGGCCTCTATTTATGAGTTTCGTTAGACGAAAATGGGGGTAGGGATGCATTTTTTTAAATCTTTGGATAACCAAATGGCATTTCTTGATGTGGTAATCCAAGGGGTTTAAGGAGACTTGACATAATTGACATTTAGGACCCTCGAAACATCGAAGTATATTTGCCATAATATTTCCTCGTTATAAGTGGTCTTCCATAGCACTCGAGGCTGAAGTGGTGATTCACCCTCAATGGCAGACATGTACTATATATTTATATAATATGTGAATTGGGAAAAGCACACGATTCGATCATTCCGGCAGTTCGTGAATATATCCTGCCTGTCAAAGCAATAAATAATAACTATATAAATATAAGTGAGAGATATAGAGAGAATAAGCGAGAGGGAGGTACTGAAAGTTCACCTCCGGTCCTCAAACACGTGACGCCCTGTCAGATGCATTAATTTGTCGAATTGATCATCGTTAATTAAGGCAATTGCTCCCTGACATCACGATTCCCAAGAGTCTCTCCACTTCGAGCTATACTACAAAATGAATTATCGGTCCCAATTCTCCGATGCTTATAAATTTTATCGTTAATTTCGTAATCTCAAAAAGACGGCTGTCCATCGAAACATTCAACTATACCGATGTAATAACGATCGTGAAAGATTAGCAATTTTAAATTCTGCATAAAAATTTGACGCACAATGCAAATATCTTATTGACCCGGACAACAAAAAATTTTCACGAGGATCCTCAATTGTTTCATTTCCCAAAATTCGTTTTACCTTTTACATAATGGGCGTACCTATATCGATGCGAAGTTTTTCTTTCGTGGTTACAAAGATGTGGATCAATTGCGAGAACGTGGGTTGAAAAAAGAAAAATCGGTTTCCCGGTCAATATTTGATGGAATGGACCATATTATGATATACGTGTATATACATCGTGATGTTGCATATATACAGTACATCGTGGTTAGTACCGTGCGAAACGAGGATTGGAAGAGGTGCCGGGGTCGCCATAATCGTCTCTGTATCCCAGGGGATGGAATTCATTTCCCTAATGGAGGAAGGAATATCGCGTCTAACGATCCCGGTACCTAAACATCAAGCCATCTCTTTCTTTCTCTCTTCAAGCAGACTTGACTCTCTCACTCTATCTCTCTCTCTCTCTTTCTCGAATCAACCTTCTTCATCGTTCTGGGCAACTTTCAACCATAGAAACTCAACCTCCCTGCCCCTTGGAAACTTTTGGCTATATACTATACGTATATAAATTATATCGGGACGCTCTATATATCGAGCGTTACCGATGTGGAGATCGTTAAAATTTAACGGGACTACAAGTCCTTCTCATAATCCAAGCAGGATATATAGCTCCTAGCTATGTGTATGTATATATATATATATATATATTTCATCCCCGCAGACTCCTCGATTTATACCGAGAAGAGATAAATTTTCGCGCACATTATTATCAACAATCGCGCTTTCGAATACTTTTCATTAAATATATGACGAGTTGTTATTATAAATTGGACCAAAGTTGTAGGAAAGCTTTCCCTATTAGTCATTATATAATGGTATTATATCAAGAGATAGCAGCTTCTCGAGATCATATAGAAAAATGATAAAAGCTTATTAAAAAAAGTTACAAGTTTATTTAAAAAAAAAAATTAATGAATCTTTGCGATCAATATATATATATTTTTTTTTATTTTGACGTCTGTGCAGATGCTCGAAGATCTTCACTTATTTATTTTTTTTTTTTTTCTTCTCTTCCTGTCATTCCTGTCGACAAAACGAAATCTACGTGGGCCTAGTCTTTCAGCCTGAAATTATTCATTAATACCGCAATAGAACGATTTGAATTTTCAAATTCGAGGTCAGCCAACTCGGTTATACGTTTTTTTTTTTTTTCCAAATTTTACAAAGTGTCGAGAATCAAGAAAATTTCTCGTAGCAATCGTGAGTTCTTGGTAGGTTAAGTGAAGAGAAAAAAATTTTTTAAATATGTCGTGCAAGTGCGATCCCAGTGGGCATAATGACGGTGGATGCAGATGCAACGATTCGCCTCCACCACCGGCCGGAAGTCCACAGAGGGCTCTGAACTTCTCAAAGTGTTCTCGGTAATTGTGCATGGTACTTGTTTGCGGGTCTTTGATTTTCGATTGATTCGCACAGAGAAAGCTTTATTTTTTTTTTTGTGGAAAAAAAGATACTAAATTTTCTGTATAAATTTATTTATTTTAATTTTGATCCTGCTTGAAGTATAAATTATGAATAGTAGACAAAAATATACCGCAACAGAAGAGAATGAGGCGCTTCTCAGACTCATTTGCCAGCAGTCAAAAGGGAAGAGAATCGAAAAAAAAATCTTGGAAATACAACGCACCCTTATCTATAAATATGACTCAAGTTGTTGCATCCGTAAAGCTTGTAAATATAAAATTCGTTCGTGGTTCGGTGCTCGTTTGCCTTGCTGATTATTATCCTTTGGCGTTAATCGTGCAATATTTTTCGCAATCTCTCCGTGAATTAGCAGTTAATACGAATCGAATTAATTCGTTTTATCGTTAAAAATTAACATAATTAAGGGAATCTCGTTGCTTCGATTTTTTTTATTTTAAAAAGATTGTCTTCAAGTTTACACATTTTTAAAATTTATTTCATCGATACATAAGCTTTTTTCCTATAGAGGCGCCGATTGCGGAGGACGTGCTACATCTCGTTCGATCGCCAAGAAGAACAGTTCCGAAGAAACTGTCACGAAAAAAATGTAAATCCAAAAAGAATTGCAAATCGATCACCGGAACACACGTATGACATGTATCGGGGATTCTAAGCTCTAATAACAGTGGCCAATGCAATTTTTTTTCGGCATAATTGTTTTATTTTTGCATGAAAAAAAAAAAAATACTAAGCGTCAATTATTCACGTGAAAAGGAAAAAAAGCGTTTCATCGATTCTTCTCATGCTTTTATGAGAAATTCTTGGCCAACTAAAAATTTCACGTGTAACATTCCCAATTATATTTAAAAAGGACAAACACCGATGGTCATAAAACTCTCGCGATTTTGCCTCAAATTCCCCGTGCATGTCGCGCCTGTCTCCGAGGGATGAAAAATAAAGGTTGAATTTTTTTTTTGTCCCACCTTCCGGATAAAATATCGGCAGGTCCAAGACGACGAAGGGAGACGGTATTTTCAAACGGGCGAAAATCAATATCCCGGAAAATTGTGAAGAGACAAACGAGGGTCAGGCGATTACGGAGCTTGATACGAGCTGCGTTTCCCTGGAGTATCGAAGAAGAGCACCGTGCGCAAAATCCTTGTCCCCGAGGACAAAAAAGCCGAGATGTCCCGCACGAGGACCGGAAATTCCACCTCCACCTCCGCCATGCAGGCAAATTATTTATTTTCATTCTCTCAGAGTCATTTTTTTTTTTTTTTTTTCGTTACAAGCTTAAACAAAATAAATCGAAATAAATATAAATGAAAAGTATATATATTTCGTTTTATGGGGGGAGCCATCTCCGTGCCAATTGATGATCATTAAAATTTTTCTTGATTCAACAACAAATAGACCGAACTAAAGGTATATCGGGCTTTTTGAAAAATTGTGAAAATATTAAAATCATTATCCTTCGAGCATGATCTTAAGTTAATTATTCAAGATATTATGAAGATTATATAGTGTACCAATTGTCTTGAGAAATTATGGAGGATTGAATGTCCCTTTTTTGATGCCTTATGTGGCAAAATATATGTGTAGAAAGATAATGTCAAGGGATGAGAGCATAGAATGTTGGTGGTCCAAAGAAACGAAAGAGAGAGCAAAAGAAAAGTAGATGAGACACAGATCGCTCTTGGGTACATTTTTTTTCCATCCCTGCGCTCTCTCTCTCTCTCTCTCTCTCTCTCTCTCTCTCTCTCTTTTACTCGTAAAGTAAACGTGAAAACTTGTCCAAGGGGAATAAGCCAGAGATATTGGATAAAAAATGAAGCATATGAATGCTCGTATTATAGAGGCTGGGAATGAGAAGAAAAAAGAAACGTAAAAAGAAAAGAGATCCTCAAGAGTGACTAACAACTCCGTTTTGGAGATAACATATATATATAATAGTGGCGCCATCGTTTCTTGCTTAGCCCCATTCTCTCGCAACGATCTGTATCTGTGTGTGATGTAGAATGAGATCGCTGCCTGGACCATTTCGCATCGAAACTTGACCCTGACCATCTTGGATCTGATTCATTATTTCGTCAGTCTTGGGTCCCGTCCCTAAAATGGTCTCAAAATAAATATTTCTCTCCCCCTTTTCGCTGCTTTTTTTTTTTTTTTTACAAAATTGTTTTTATGCAAATAAAGCATCGCAAAATAGCATCGCATCGTAACAGAGCATCGCATGAAAGAATGCTTAAAATAAAATAAAAACGTTTGAGGAAAAAAAAAAATCCCGTCGAATACGAGTCCAAAATGAAAATAAA